>CAUJRU010001965.1:0-100685 GCA_963277665.1 Viscum album | reverse complement strand
TTATGTCTTCCACATGATTTTAAAAAATTAATTATATCATCATCCCCTAACCTAGTAAATGGGTTTCATAAATATTTCATCATTTTAAAACAGAATAACCACTAAAAAAATAAATTGTTTTCATAAATATTACAGCATCATAATCATAATACATACAAAGATATATTTAGGAATATATCATTGGATCATATCCCCATTAGATCATAATAAACATCATACTATGTTATCATTGAATAAAATGTTCTTTAAAATATCAATGCAATATTTCTTATGGAAGTGTGATTTTAATTTTGAAATAACTTATTTAAAATAAAACAAATTAAAAATAATATGGATATAATTTTATTTTAAAAGTAAAATGTAAAATTTTAAAGTAATCTTCAAATAAATGAGTGGTCATGGAGTTAGAAAATTCTTTTTATGGAATGTATGTAAAAATAAATATTCCTATCACATTTTTGGTAATGAGTGAGAAATACCTCATTAAAAAAACAACAATGAGATACCTTATAAATTTTTTTATAGAAATTAATTATTAGGTAGGAATGAATTTAAAAAATAATAGGATAATATTAAAAATTTCATTAGAAACATTTGGTTAAAATATAGATATAGAAGAAAAATATTCCTGACCAGGGAGATAAATAATGTCGGTTTTTATTAAATAAAATTTCCTAATAATTTTAATTACCCAAGTGAATAAAATGGAAATATTACATTAAAATTACATGTACAAACATACGATAATAAAAATAAAGGTATTTTTCATATATAGATCATATAATTTCCCCTAATATAAATTCAATCATAAATATTCCCAATTAGAGATTAATATATAAATCTCTTACCACTTTGGTATCTTTTATAACTTAATAACTAAGAAAGAATAAATTCAAAATAAACAATAAATATAATTAAAATAAGTATACTCGTCATATAACATGTAAAGGTTTATCAATCTACACTTTATAAAAGAAGATATGTACATAACATAACATATTTCCCAAAGAAGATAGTTTGAGATGATAAACCCTTACGACATTCATAATATCTAAATAAAAACATAATGAAAGAGATATAATTAAAAATATTTTTGACTCCCAATAATTTTCATGAAAATAATCATAAAATACATTCAGGGTTAATTTATACATCAAAAAAATAAGTGGTGAATATGGTGTAGGTCCCACGAAAAAAGTGAGATGAGAATCCCTTGCCTCATGTTCCATCTTTCTTTGTACTCATTTAAATATACTATATAAAAAATTATTATATATATTATAGAAAAATATTAATACATAAATTAATATCTATCTTTTTTTTATAATTTATAAATATCATTTTATTAAATAATTCCTTATTAAGATGAACAATTGGTTTAAAATGGGTTCGTTTTTCAAGTAAGATTTGGTTTGGTCATCTCAGTCCTAGTACTTTGATCATGGTTCCAACATATAAATAATATTTTATTTTTATTAGTATAATATTAAAACTTTATATACACTTATATAACTATTCAAATAAATTGGTGATGAAAAATTAATTACATCACTTCATAGAGACAGTTGTTTTCACGTTCGCACAAGTGATGTTTAGAATTTTAGATGGTGGATTGAGAGAAAGGTAAATAATAATTAACTTTTATATATTAGTTATCATATAATATATATCTTATATATTCAATAAATATATACTTATTATCATCCATGTAAATTAAAAGTGAAAAATGAATCACACCACTTCGTGGAGGTGGGAGTCCACACATACGAATGAGCAACGTTATTACTTTTCAACAGATAGAAAGGTATGAAGGTAGATAAGATATAGTAAATATAAAATTATAATTAGGTAATAAATATAATATATAAACCTTAAAATATCTCATAATAACCATCCATAAAATAAGGTTAGGAAAAATGAATTATATCACAATGTATATGTGGCAGTCCACAAGTACGCACAAGTGATATTTTTATTTCCCATTTTGACTGAAAATAGGGTTGATAATGGTGGATAAATTTTCATAATAATATTTTTTTAATTTTATGATACTGAATTTAATATTTTATGAGGAAATCCACATATTTATAGGATGTGGTAGAAGAAATAAATTGAATGATATCATGTAGGATGATTACCTCTTCTTCGGTAGACCACCTTTGGATCCCTTATAAAGGACCCTTGTAATGTTATTTTGACAATTCAATAACCTATTATTCAGGAAAAATTATTAATTTTAAATAATAGGGTTGGTTTTTGTTTATATAAATGGATTAAGGTGGTCTAAATAAAAGAGATACTGGTTTTCCATTTATAAGTGAAATAAAGGAAACACATGGAATTATTAAAAAGATTTAAATATACTAATTTAATTTTTAGGTGAAAGTGGCACAATGTGGATATAATATTTATGAAAGTGTATTATACGTTTTAAATCCCTTTGAACAGTAAATTTTTTATATTTTTATGATGTATTTTAAACCTTATCTTTTAGTTTAACAATTTTAACATTACCTACAATAATGACTTTTTCAATCTTAAGGGGTTATAATTTTACTTATAAGGTAAAAATTGAATCCTAAATTTCCGAAAAATAAAATTTAAACCCTTTAAAATCCCAATCATACTATTTAAAAAATTATAATTTTTAAATAATTTAATAAAAATATTATTTAACATAGAATATCAATTATGTATTTCTTTGAAATATTCATTTCATTTGACATTAAAGTTAAGAATATAGAAATTAAATGCGAATATAATCTATTTAGAAATCAATAATTCATTATTATTAAATATAAAATCCTTTTGGGACCATAATTTATACATATACAATTCTTTTAATTTTTTTAAAATTATTTATTTTAAGATTTTACTGCATGTGCATGAAATGTGTTAATGTTATACAAATGTCTAAGTTAATTATTTAATCACTAAAAAAATAAATAAATAATAATAATAAATATAGATTAATTAAGGTAATAATAATATTTAATATCCATTCATAACTTATTTTCATCCATATGCGAATATATAAAAAATTAAATCTAGAGAGTGACATTTTTTAGTTTTCTTTACATAAAATATTATAAATGTCATTATCAATAGAAAATAGTTCCAAAATGACACATATTCAAATTTATGATAAACATAGTATTATGAATCACTTAAAATAAAATAAATTCAAGTTTTTGGTGGATTTCTTACACATTATCTCATATTTTTTTACCTTTATTTACCCTTTTTAACCTTATTGAGGTGAAAAATATTTACCATGATTACTATTCATTTAGACAAAAAATAAAAGGAAACAATTTAAAAAAATATAAACTTGTTATTATAAATGTGGTATCTATTTTCTAACATTCAATATCTCTTAATTTAAAAAAAATTATAAAAATTCATAAAAACACAATAAAAAAATTTATTTAAAAATATGTGTTGTTAGGCATAAAAAATTACTTATATCAAAATCAGGAACACTGTGGATTAAAATGAAATTAATTAGATTATTTTAAATAAAATGTATAATATGGAACTTCATGACTCAAAAAAATATATAATTGGTCTTCTAAATTTATTAAATTAATGAAAAGAATATAGTATTTGAAAAATACGCATTTCTAATATTCACTGAAAAAACAAACATTTCAAAACAAAATCTAAAATATCACTATAATTAAATATTTATATAAATATTTAAAAATTAATTTTAATATTATATAATAAAATTTTTAATGGTTTTATAAATTAGTTTTAATTTCCATGAATAATATTCAATAAAAATCATTTTGAAAAAATGCATTCAGAATCCAAAAAATTACATCACTAAAAATTGAGTTCTTATTTACAAATCAATAAGAAATACATTTATATTGAGTTAGAAAATTATAAATATATTTCATAGTTTAGTTATTATTATTAAAACCTTACAATTCAACAACTAGGATATAATGTTGACATATAAATATTAATATATTTGTAATATATCTCAATTCTCTTAAAACGCAGTGTTGTATGTTAAAAAAGATATCATGATTAGTATTATCGTATACTAAATTTTCAGGGTGATACATTATAACCCTTAAATAAATTCCACCCTCTCAATTTTATCTAGTTCATTATTGTTTCATGTTTTGAAAATAACTCTATTGAAAACCCACATTGTATAGGGGGATAATAAAACATCCTTTAAGAAGGAGAAGTGGGAAAAATAAAGGTTACATGAAATAACACATAATTATGTTTATAGATAAGTAGAAAATTGGTGTAATATTACAATATTATAATAGAGGATAAAACTATCGTCCAAGGACTAATATAGAGTGATAGAAAACATGATCAAAAGAATTTTATTTACCATAAACCATAAATCAGAGAGGGGTGAAAATAGAATGAATTTATCATAAATGAAGGTAAATGGATAAATTTTTTCATTCAAGACCATTAAATTTGATGTATTTATTTACTATCAACAAATATAACATGAGTAAATACACTTACTTGATATATTCTTATTTCTCAAATTCATTTTCATCCAATGGTTTTTATTTGATCAATTTCCACATTATGATGTACTACATGAAATGAATATTAATGATAATTTTTCATGCTTAAGGCAATAAATTTAACTTTTAATAGATCATAATATTAATAAAAGAATAAAATTTCATTCCACATATCTCTACATAATTATAGAAACTAAAATAGTAAGCACATGTTACCTAATATGGGAAAATAATTATATGATAAAGTAATCTATTAATCTCTAAAACCATAATAATAACGCCCAAAGCTAAACATAAACCATTCCATAAGTAATTATCATTTAGAGTCCTCCAAAATATGTCTAACCAAATTCAATACCCAAAAATATGAAAAATTTTATTACCTAATTTTTCCAGGATCAACTTTAATATTTTTCTATCAACAACATAATTTATATCATAATGTAATATAAAAAACATGTTAATACCTTGATCATATATTCTATTAAAATATACTAATAACCTGAATCATGAAAAACACTCATTAAAGGATGCACAATTCAGAAAATTACTCCATCCTTATTCCATAAATAAACTAAAAATATATCGAATATATTCCATAAATCTAAAAATGCAGTAAACATTATCATAGATAATATAGACTAATATTCCTTCAATCATATCACTAATTATTTCCAGGGTCATTAATACTATCTAATTTAGTTTTTCAATATCATTTACCCCTTTATCTTAACTAAACATTACTATCTAAAAATTATGAACATAATAAGGGTTATTATTATCCCAATCATTTTTCCATAAAATTTCACCTTACTACCAAATCACTTTTGTAGGTTTTAAATACCATTCAAAATATGCATACAAATCCTTAAAGAAAAACTACAATAGAACCGACCATACATATTTTATGATTATTATGACAAGAATATATTTTTTAAATAACTTAATAATATAATTCTTAAATCCCAATATATAAACACTTTAATTATTCCATTTAAATGATTGGAATATAAATAGGCTTTACTTAGTTCCTTCAAACATGTGTTCTATTTTTAAGAATCACTACTTCAAGGGGATTTCCATTGGATTTATTCATGTAACTGGAAACAACCAATAGTTCTTCATCCAAAAGAGACCTACTTTCCAAAGGTAGGCATTCATTAAGTTTAAAATTTATGATACTTATGAACGTGCACTGGTCAAGAGGATGGGTGGTTAGACACATGACACCCTTTTGGGGGAATTATTGTCTACTCTAGAACTCCCTTTATAAATTTAATATATATTCATGAATGCTTATTAATTTAGCATGTATATAATAAGTTTCCGTTGAAATTTTCTATCAAATATTTAACATGTGTTAAATTTAGAATCATCTATATGCATTCGAGGTTCTTCAGTAATGGATATATCTATATGTATTAAAGGTTATCCGTCAATGGTATATTCTCATATACTATTTAGAGATTATTTTAATCATCTCTATGATGATACTGGTTTTTCATCTACTTAGTGGATCACTCTAGAATTTATTATCATCTAGTGAGATGAAGGTTTGTTTTGATATTGAAATTGTACCCATAAAATGGGATACTAAAGTATCCTTCTAAAAAGAATCATAACCCTCATAGATCGATACCACTTAATAGGAAACATCATACCTTTTAAGGTCATGTGATAATGACTTAATCGTACTGTTTAATTTCATGTGATAAGGATATATAAGAAAAAGGTTCTAAGAAAACGTTTTGTGTGGGACTTATGCCGAAGCAGCCCAAGGAACTAGAAAAGGATATGGGTTTCCATGTAATATTAGACCCCATTTGGAATATGGCCCATGGAGGACTTGTTTGATTTTAATTTTTGGGTTTGAACCAAAATGAGGCTTCCTACATATCCTATTTGGATGGGATTCAAATCCCATGTAGTTTGATAAGTCTAATAATAGAGTATTGTCCTTTGAGAGAAATAAGTTTTGTATTACATTATAAAAAGTATTCCTTGCTGATTTGGGGGTTTAATATGGGGCGTACTGCTAAAAAATATTTCTAGAAAAATTGAATTAGGGTTGGATTCCTGAAGAAGATATCCAATGAGTTCGAGTGCTGAGAAAGTATTCCTATGTATCTTGGTTTGAACCAGTATTAGAGTTCTTATAGTTCAAGTCCTTGTGCCAATGTTGTGATCATGAAAAATATCTAATACCATGTGATTTATACTCAGTGTGAGAAACAAGAGGATGTCAGATATTCAACAAAGTCACTCACACTTTTCCTGCTCCACTAGTAGAAGAGGGCACACCTACAGTGGCGACGGTGGATGAGGGTGAGGTAACCTACGAAGAGGGTGAGGCGATGAGCCCTCCCACTTTTCTCTTCACATTGGATATGGTTCCTATGTAAGGAAGGACTAAAGCTGAAGGAAGTATAGAGGAGGATGACTGCAACCACTTAAATGAAAGGCTAGTGGATGACACCAGGATGGAATCCCTTTTAGATTGGTTGGGGCTTACTCCTAATGAGGATTCCCATTTTATGTTTCAGTTGGGGCTAAATCCTATGGTGGATGTCCATAATATATTATATGGGGATAACTACTAAGTGGGATAACCATTTGAGATTTAACATGGCATAGAAGTCAGCTGATAAAGTTGAAGGATTTTTTTAAGAGTGTATTGACTCAAGGTACTCTATGAATCCATAAGGAGAGTCCAAACTCGTAACATGTGAAATGAACTGAGAGGAATACGTCTACTCAGGGAACTTCATTGAGTGTCTCAAATCATGGTATTCCATGGTTGGAAGTTGGGTGACATATCGGAAAAAATGGAAAATGTCACCGATCATATCTGAAAACTCTACGATGCAACTCTCCAATTTTCATCAGGGTCAATTACGGAAGCAAAGGGACTGATCCAAATGGTCGGGATTGAAGCTCAGCACTGAGACCAAGGGGGGGGTGCAGTTGCATAGCCCCTGCAGTATTAACCAGCAAGGCTGTGTAGGTTTTCCTCCATGGTGTGTCGTGCATCTTATCTACATAGGTGAATCGTTCAGGTGATCCACCTAGGTGCGTTTTGCAGATGCGTCGCACAGGGGTTCCGCGCAGGTGCGGCGCACAGGTGTGTCATGAAGGTGCTTCACATAGCTCAATGTTTTCTAAACCTTTATGGGACTTTGAACTATGTTTCCACATTTCATTCTCTCATCTCTCATGTTTTAGGGATCTACATGAAATTTTTTTGGGGATCTTGGAGAAAGAGATATGCAATGGGATCATTGGGACTTCATCCAACTTTTTCTATCGTTGAAATGGGGAGCCCAAGGGTCCTATTTATAGGCAGGTAGTGGACCTGGTTGAAAGGAAATTTTCTGCATAGTTCGTCCACAATGGTCCACCATGTTGGGGTATAGAAATTGTATTTCTACATAGGTCCTTCACGTAAGTCCTCCGCGTAGATCCCTTTTTTAAATTTATTAGTCTTCTGAGTGCCATAACCATTGATATATAAGTCATTTTGTGCTCTGTGACTAATAAAATTTAACATCTTGAAGAGTTATACACATATTAAGGTGGAAAATTAACAAAGTATTATCAGATGGAACTCATAAATTTAATATAATGTGTCAACACCTTTTCGTCATCAATCTTCGAAATCCACTACATACTCCTTGATGGAGGAATAATTCCACTTATCCATCGGTATATAGTAGTATTTTTTCACATATAAATCCATCTTTCATCTTCTTCTATCATGGTGAAAACGTCTTTACTCATAAATGACAATATTGTTTCTATGTCAGAATCACATCTTCACCCTATGGAAAAGTGCAAGGAACTAATTTCATAGTGTATACAACATATCATACATAATAAATTTCTTCCTAACCTTGAGAAAGGAAACATAAGAAAGGATGATCACAGATGATCAGTAATTCTAAAAAATAGAGACACATAAATATAACATGATATTAAGGTTTTGATAACAATAGAATAAAATTTTAAAAACAAACCCAACATATCAAATATCATAATCTTAGTCCATGGTATAAATATTTGAAGTTAATAAGACATAAATAATATTTTAATCAAAGAACATGATTCACTGCAGAATATATTGACAAAATAAATATATCTTTGGAATACCCATAAGAATGGGAAATCATTTTCATATTAGTTAAGGCTCACTTTAAAGTCCATCATTGTGGAACAGTTTCACTCCCAAAATCATCGTTGTAGTGAAGTTCCACTCCCAAAACCATTATAGTGGATAAAGTCCCATTTTAACTAATTTCACTCCCTATTATAGTCTTTTATATATCATCATATATAAATATTTACCAAATTTATTTGAGGGTGTTATAGGTGTCACCCATCACATAATGAAAATCATATGTATTTTTTCTATAAGATTATATAAAACTCATCATATCATATCTCATGAAATGGAATGGGTTTCATATAAATTTAATTATATCAAAACCAATTGAAAAGTGTTTGCTTTAGTAATTAGGTCTTCATTTTGTAAAATTATAAACCATGTAAAATAAGAAGTTTTCATTATAATTTTATCATGGTATAACCCATGAAAGATAAATAGGTTCCACAAACATCATTCTATCATAACATAAATAATTCAGAGAAATAATAAGAATGGTAACCTAGACTAATATCCTCAAAAAGGTATAGATAATATCAATGGACATCTTCTTATATGGAATATGATTTTTAAAGATCATTTAAAACATTTCCTTAAAAAAATAAGTTTTCATTAAAAAAATTAAAACGTATAACATTTTGAAAATCCATTTATTTCAAAATACACTTTGAAACTTATATCGAAATCTTTAGAAACATTTGAAAAATTTCTTGAGAAAAATATCATTTCCACATAAAACATTTTAAAAATAATTTTCCTTGAAAAATACCTGAAAATTTATAACGGAATCTTCAAAGAAAAAATGGCCATGACGATGGGAAATCTTATTCATTCCACATACATTAAACTACTGATTCCTTTTACATATTCAATAAAAAATGGGATTTAAAATAAAAGAAATTAATATTAAATTAAAAAGAAAAAAATCAAAAACAACCGAAAATGTATTTAATAACTCTTTTTGATAATGTTAAAACATTTTGTTGAATTTTTTTTATAAAAACTAATTTGGATGAAAAATTATTTTTTGACTGAATAAAGAAATAAATTTTCATTTTGTCCAAATAAATTTTTCATTTATTTTAAGTAACAAATACATGAAAAGAATAATATAACTAGAATATATCATGAATAAATATAGGAGAATAAAATTCATTAGTTTATTGAGATATGGATCGTGATATTTTATCATCAGAAACATAATAATAAACATTCTTGATATATAATGAGATAGTTACATAAAATTTTTAATGCTTTGTTAATTTTTAATCATAATCCCTGTGAATGTATAATAAAAAATGAAACTTAAAATATCATGAGGATAAATAAATAAATTATATCACATATTAAAGGGGTTCTATATAAACCTTGTAGAAGAATATAGGCGTACAACAAAACATATGTCTCAATGAAGAAATATTGAGACAAGAATCCTTTAAATTAAGTATTCAATTCCAGCATACAAAATATATCATCATGTATAAAAAATATAATTTTATTATAAATCTTTTACATATTTGTATTTATATATCACACAATATATGTTTTTATTATGACCTTCTATTTCTCAATTATTAATAATATAATATCATGTTTCTGGAAGTAAATACAATGTTTTTCATGTGTGTTTTGACTTGTTTTTTTTGGTCCTATCACTTCGATCATAATTTCATAATATCCATAATTTTTAAGAATATATAAATATTATATAAATTTATTTTATTCTTAATTTCAGTGATTCATAAAATGTAGTGTTATAAAATTAAATTCATAGTTCATGGAGACGGTAGGTCGTACGTATACATGAATGTTGTTTCCATTTTATTAAAGGATTGAAAAAAGAAATTTAAATAATGTTTTGACATTAAAGAATCATTTTTATTCCATATGTATCAAATATTTTCATTAAAACATTCTTTATTACCATCCATGTAATGCGTTAATAAATCACATTATTCCGGAAGGTGGTTGCTTGTGTACACACAAACGACATTGTCAAATTCATATTGAATGGAAATTAAGAAGGAACATGTGATATCATGGGTATAGAAGAATATTAATATAATAATTATCTTATATAAATAATAAATACATCATTATTAATATCCTTTATAAGTGGTAATGGAAAAAAACAATAGTTATCGGTTCATGAGGTAGTAGTCCACCGTACAAACAACTGTTGATTTTACAACCCACTTGAAAGAAGTGGATATGGTTTTAGGTAATTACCTTAACTGAAAAAAAATCATTAAATTTAAAATATTTAGTTTATTATATAATCGTGATTTAATAATAATTTAATTATGTGGAGGTAGAAACAAAATATAAACACTCATTGAAGAACATTACATCTTCTTCGAGTATCCTCCTTAGGTTTTCACCAATGTCCTTTCTAGGTGGGATTTATGTCCAGGATAAGGCTGATAAGATTAAAGTATTTATAATTGAAAACTTATTTGGCTTGGTATTGGCTGAGCCAAATTGGTTTGAAGGTGTAAATAATATAGGATAGGTGGTGTCCTTCTATAAGTGAGGTGAGTGGCATACATGTAAATGTTTTAAAAGAAAAAGGTGTACCAATGTTTGTTTCATTCCACAAGACATAAAAATGATTTATTATGGATAATTATGCATTATAGTGTGCAATAATGTCCATAAAATATATTTTATAAATGTATATGTTCATTCTAACTCTTATCATTCTAGTTTAACCCCTTAGTAAACCCATTTTTACATCAATTACAATAATTAATTTTTAAAATTTTATAAAAAAACTCTCTAAAATTTAGTTGAAAATTTTAAGTAATCTAAATTATTATTATTATAAATATTCAATCCATATTTAAATATTAAATTTAAAAATTGGAAAAAATGAATCTTAAATTAATCCCACAGACGCGGCAAGAAAATGAGTTTTAAAAGAGAATGGTTCAAACTTTTACAGGGTTTTTTAATAAAAAATTAATATGAAAATGATTCTAATAAAATATATTGGATAATAAGATAAATAGTTTAACTATTATAACTTTAAAACAATGTTAAAATATAATTTTTATATAAAAATAATTTAAATAAAATATGCATTTTTCGATTAAAATTCTGTATTTTTCACTATTCATCAAAAAATTATTCTATTCATAAAATTATAAAATCACACTCTAAGATAAATCTAGTAATATTATTTTAAAAATAATGTTTGTATTATCAAAAAATGTACTAAAATTTTCATAAATAAATTTTATTATAGTACACAAAAAGACATATTTTTTTAGAAAATAGTATTTTCAAAACATGTAGAGTCTTTATTGAAAAATTTACAGATATTTTTTCTTCATATAGGTCCATTAGAAAAAATATTTAAAAGGTATATATTATTAATCAATTCTCTATATTTAATGGATGGGTTATAATAGTCACATTTTAATAATATTAACAATATATTGTGGTTTTGTTAATACTCAGTGTTGAAAGCTAAACCTGGTGATGCGTGTTACACAAGATTAACATGATGTTGCATGTAAAGGAATATTTTAGATAAATTTAATTTAAAAAAATAATTTTCATAAAAACTCATGGTGGTACATTAAAAATCGAACAATAAACAAAAAAATGACATATAAACTATTTACAATTATAAATAACCAAAAATACACATTCAATGTTGACATAAATTTAAAAAATTTACTTTAAAATGTATTGTAATCAGGTATGTGTAGGTATACAAAACACTGGATCAATATTTAAATGGTTTTTAACCTCCTTGTAATTTTTCATATCCATGAGCATATATGATCAGATACTAAAAAATATATAAAACTATAAAAAAGTATCCTAAACAAATGGTCTTTCTCAATTTTTATGATTCTTCCACCTACTAGATCGTTCTATGTTACCTCAAAGTTCTCAAGATAAATTTAATGTTGAATTTATGGTCATCGTTTTAATTCATGAGTGAATGAATCACTCTCCATAATATTAACTAATTTCATTCTCTAATGAATAATGTACTACCTTCCAAATTTATTATTTCATTTCTTGAGGTTGTTAAATAGGATTAATAGAATATTAATTTTATCCACACACTTATTATATGGCTTTAATATTTTATAATGGATCTCAATTATTTTATTTTATTTTATTTTCATTCAGGACCCCTCCATACTATTTCAATTCCAAATTAATAGCTTCAAATTAACTCTAGTTTCATACTGGATAAACGTTGATATTTTATGAATTTAATATCCACCGATATGTTAAATTTGCAATATGATATGTTAGATCTTTATATTCCATTTAGTAGAAAACATAATCTTGAGGTTTCCTTCTCTATACTGTATTATTGGAAAAATTTATCCCTGGGATACAATGTAGGTTACATTGGCTTCAAAGATAACCCTAACATGTGATGGGAGACATACCTCTTCATAAAATTTCCACATTTTAACCGCCTTTTTGTCTTCTTAAAAAATATATAATCACAATTTAGATATTATTTAATTATGTTAGATCTCAAAATTACATTTAGTTCTGCAAAAACTATATTGGTATACATTTGATAGTGTTAGCACATTATGGTATGTTCCGTATTTTCCTATATTGTGTTGATGTTGGAATTGTCATTGTAAGTCGGTGAAGCATTATTTAGGAGGTATATAAAACCACACAATAGTTAATTTGGGATTACATTATGGTTTTAGTGTCTTATTTAGGTCATAATAATGGTTTAATTTTCCTCAGAAAAAAATCAAATGGATACATGGTCTAGCATTTTCCTTTAAATGTAATGAAGGACACATATGAAACATTGAGTTTAACAACTGAAAAATCCTTTTGAAACATTTCAAGGTTATGTTTTTCTCTAGTAAATAAGATTAAATCATTAAAATCATCGATTTATTAATACATATAATGGGGTTACTCTTATGTGGTTATCTTTAACTCTTTCGTGATATAAAAATATATATTTCTCTATTTTGTCCATTAATTCATCCCCTTCATAAAAAATAAAATTATTATTTATAGGTGGATATTTATCTTATTCCAAAATATTTATTTATCAACAATATTCACAGATTTTACAATTAAATAAATATTAAAAAATTACCATAAAGTGTTTGTCAAATGAAAAACATTATATAATGAGAAATTCTAACAAATATGGGGGAATAAATTGATGTACTACAAACAATATACTATTAATTAAATATATAAATCATCTACATATATAGAGAAGAATATTTAAGCCCTATATATCCTTAGAATTGTATAAAATATTCTTATATATAGAATTTTATGTCAAAAATTAATTTTTAATTTAATGTAATATTTATTTTAAAATTTATTATCAAAACATAAATGATTTTGTGTGTTTAAAAATTAAAAAAATTTGATCCCAAATGAAACTCTACAATATAAACTCAATGTTGAAGTCTGTTACTTGATCTGATACTCTATTATGGAGAACACTAAACATTTTCATTTTTATTTATAATAGATATTTCTTGAAAAAAAATTATAGTGTTCAATTACAAAACTAGAAGACCTATTTTATATAAATGAGTTCTAATAAATATAATGAAACTAAAACAAGTATTATATTCTAAAAATAGGCAAGGTAATATTCATAGGAAAATCGTTATATAATAATCAAAATTCATAGTTTCACTATCATTTTTGGAAAAATAATAAATATTTTAAAATTTTCAAATCATGTCCAGAGAACATCCACTATCCATCTATAATTTTACATTATTATTTTCACTAATCCATTATAAAAGAAATATAATTGGCACTATAATTATGTATGAATATTAAAAATAAAAATATAAAACATTACCTTAAAAGTATTTTATCTCAATTTGAAAACATTATCTATGTCACGACCTGACCTGTAATGGGGCTCGAGCTATAACTACCCCAAACCTACCTTCAAAGATCATGGGATGGAGACTAGAAATGAAGTCACAAAAAACTCAAGGAGGACTTTTCTTAAAAACTTGTACACACACATAGCCAACTCATTGAAAGAGTGTAGAGGAAAAGAAATCAAGGTACAAAACTACTATAAAAATGGAACCAAACATATATGCATCAACCTCTAAACTATACAAGTACAAAAAATTAATGTTGAAAGGGAAAGGGGAAAAAATACACACCCAAATAGAAATGTGCCACAACCTAGGAACATGTGAAAATATAAAACAGTTTGGAGAGATCCACTCCTAAATCCCAAGCTACGACCATCACATGTGGTCCAAGCACTTTATATCCCTATTCTGATTTGATATCATGTTCAACCTATCTATCATCAGTAATGGCACACTGAATGCAGGAAAATTCCAAGAAGGGGTGAGTATAAGAGTACTCAATAGGTTTCCCTAAAGGCTCAAGGGAGTAGCAAGAGAGGTACTAGAGAGGGAAAAAGTAAGAGATAACAAGGTTCAACCAGAGTGCACTGAAAGAGTACAGATCCACCCAATAGTATATATGCTCTCTCAAGGAAACCCAAACAAGAGAGTTAAGGTATATCAATATCAAATCTCACACTAGGTATAACATAAAGAAATGGAATTATGATTTTCAGTCATAAAGAAAAATCATCTTATTTAGTTGAGAATTTACACTATTTAACAATAAAGAAGTCATTCTATTTCTGATCCACATAGGGTCATATGTCACCGATCCACACTGGGCCATATGTTTCTGATCCACACAGGTTCATAAGTCGATTATCCACACAGGTTCATAAGTCATTGATCCATAATGAGCTGCTCTAAGGCTGGTCCTCATCATGTGGCACATCTGGTCATCCACATAGGGTTATAATTCATCGATTCACAAAATGTCATAAGTAGTTGATCCACGATGGGCTGCTCTAAGGCTGTTCCACATTGGGTGGTGCTACTACTGATCCATACAGGGTCGTAAGTAATTGATCCACATAGGGTCGTAAGTCGCTGATCCATGATGGTCAGATCTAAGTCGGGTCTTCATCAGGTCACACTAATTTTGATCCACACCAGGTCGTAATTCATCAATCCACACAAGGTCATAATTCATTGATCCATGATACGCCACTCTACGGTTAATCCTCATTGGGTTGTGCTACCGCAGATTTATACCAGTTTGTATGTCATAGATCCAGACAAGGTTATAAGTAGTTGATCCACGATGGGACACTCAATGGTGTGTCCTCATCGGGCCATGCTACTATTGATTCTCACAGGGTCACTCGGATTCTGATCCCCAAAGGTCCGGCAATCACTTGATTGCTATCCATAGGAATCTCGCACTTGGTGCACTTGAGTTATGTAGATTCTTCTCTTCAAGCCATCAGTCTTACTTCAACAGCCGCGAAGTCTAGCATTGATGTAAACCAAAGGACCACCTTGTTTTAATGGGTCCAACATGAGAGATGGCTTGTCAATTGGATATATGGTCCCTTTCAATACATGGGTACTAAACTGAAAATCATGTACCCCTAGGCGTGCTAGTTTACTCCTAGAGTACATGATATCTCTAGCTAAAAAGCTAACAAGTGCACAATGTTTGTTGGTAAACCAAATGTAAAAAATGTACATTTACTGGAAGGCCACCTCAAACGGCACCATATAACCAGATAGATCACACAGTTGCGTTACTTGGAGAAAAATGAAAAAGATAAACTATTCGTTCGCCCTGAACGAACATCCGATTGAAAATTAATATATCACCGCATTGTGCTTAAATGGTGTCGTTTAGTGCCCATGCCTTGGTCTCGAAACAAATTGTACGGATCACTCCATTGTTATCTTCAAGAAAAAAACACACGTGTTGGACTACCCATTTATCCAAAATGGATACCCAGGAAAAAAGTTGCATTTCACTACAAATGGCCTGAACTGGGATCGTGGGGCCAATGCATCGACCTCAATATAAATATCCAAGATTGGTGTTGAAAAAACATTCTTAATTTCTAGGTCATAGTGTCACATATGATTTGTTATTCCAACACCTTATGAGGGAGATATGTCAGATAAAAGATCCCACAATAAATATAATAAGGGGTGTTTCATGGACTAGAGCTATGAACCAAAATTTAATATTCACAATTCGACATAAATCAATCATCATAATGACAGGATCACATTACCACTGACGGCGAGTCAATCAAAGGTCGTATTCATGAGTTACAATGGTTCAAAGATATAATAATAGTACTAAATCTATAATTCCACTAGTGTTTTGTGTACCTGATCTAAAAACCCAAAAAAAGAAAACCAATATTGGACCCAGAATGTTCGTCTTGATGTCTGGGCTTCACTTTCACTTAAAGTTTGTCAAACCGAGCACGCACAGATAATTTGTATACGAATTATGGTTTGACAACCAACAATAATAATATCATTATTACATTATTATTTATAATTGATTTCATTTAATTATCACATGCCACGCCCAATCCAACATGTTGGGTAACCTCTACAATTTGGTGCGGATCACCCCATTTATTGGATACCTTCTTTTATTTCTTTAAATTTTAATTTATTTCCATTCAACTCTTTCTCCCTCCAATTAAATTTCATTAATGGTTTTTTCCTTGCATACCTAACCACATGCCCTTCACACGGTTAAGTCTTCCAACCCTTCATGTGATCGCCTCTTCTGTATGATATTTTTTCTCCATAACCAGTCACTCATCACACCATCTTTGGATGAGTCATACTCAAATCCCACTGCACCACCTGGTGGGACACCGGAGCCCCCTCTCCAATCCACCATGGTCGCCTGCTCGCCTCACTGAAACTGCCTCCTGGAACTGCCAGACCTACGCCGCGGAATCGTTTTACATGAACTTCTCTCTTCAATCTAAAATAGAATAAAGATACAAATTTTCATCTATGTTCCTTGGGCCGATATCTCTATTTTTTATTCCTCTCTCAACCAAACATTGAGTTTTTGATGTGCATAATTATTTGGCGATAAAGAACACACAAAGAAAGCATGAAGAATGAAATAGAAAAGGTCATGGACTATGTGAAAATTGATGGTCATGTTTGATTGGCCATATTCATTGAGAATCAAGAATTTTATGTATTAGAAAATAAATATTTATCATTCTTCAAAAAATTCAAGTTCATGGTAATCAAGAAGAAGTTGATTCCACCAAAAAAATTTCAATTCACGAGTTAATTCATTAATTTTTGTTCATCCTGAAAATTCAACTGGTGTAAGGAATCCAAAAAGAAATATCCTACCTAGATTGGATCTGCTGTTACTGATTAAGATCAAAATTGCACAACGATCAGAAGAGGTTTTTGTTTTCATCGCGCTTCAATTCGCCTGGATATGAGGCTTTGTTGTTCTCTGTTCATCATTCGTCAATGGGAAGAGGATGATAGGAGATGAAGGGAGGGTGTGTGGTCCTTGTCCAAACTAAATTATGATCCAACTTTCTCTAAAAAAGAATATAAAACCTATCTCCAGTTTAAAATAATTTAATCAAATAATTAAATAATCAATTATTTAATTATTTAAATAATCGTCCACAATGACAGACAGGCCAACCTCTTGATGTTGACAAAGGTTATAATCTGCCATGGGTAAAACCAATGTTTTGATATTATTGATGGTCTCAAATTTTTCATTCAAGTCCTCGTTCGAGAGATATTTGGGTATGAGATATTAAATGAATAATTTAATAATTTAATTTATCCATTTAACAAACCGCCAATGAGGGAAGGTGACTGAACATCCCACAATGATTTATTTTATGTTTTTCTTAGGGGAAACACTGTGTTCTACAACCAACAGTGGTCTCATATTTCTAATCTGATCAATTTTTTAAGTGACATCCCATTTTCATTAGTCACACATGCGTTCATTATATAAAAACACATTACATTTTTATTAAATTAATTCTGGACACACATGGACTCAGAATTGCACATTGTCTCTGTGCATAACTCAATAAATATTCCTAGAAATATTTGAAAGTATTATTAGGAAAAAACTAGGTCTCTACATTATTCCCTCTTTCATGCTTTTCTTACTCGAAAATCAAAACCAAGGAAACCACTCGGGATACCATGCCAAAATTTAGCTCTCATGTTCCCAGGGAAACCTGTACATCTCCATGATATCAAAGAATGTTGACCAAAGGAATTTTACACCTTCATAAGGCTTTCTTCAAATGATGATGTGTGTAAGAAAACACATGTATCTCCTCAGTTGCGACCCACGAAAGACATCTTGTACCCAATCTAACTATTTTAGGGTAAGGAAAGGTTGTATGAAATATCATCATCGCCTAGTACAGTCTCAAATGACCTGATAGATCTCAAGGGATATTTTGTCTCCCTGGAGGATCCTCTACATCCCATGTCACAACTAGAATCACTATTTTTCACTAGAATAATGTCTTGTGATTCTCTCCTCCAGAATATCAATATGGTGAAACAGCTAAGTATATCTCATCACAAAATATTTCAATGTCGATGAATCACAACTAAGACTCTATTACACACTCGAGAAGGAATGGAGTCAAAACCATCGACTGAAAAAAAGGTGTACCCTCCTGTTCCACGAGGGCCAGCTGTAGGGAAATTAACTGTTCGGAATATTCCTACACAATTTGAGTCTTGGATTATCCTCACTTCTGGCTAAGGGAATCTACTACACAACTGTACCTTGATTGCACATGTCGGAGGGACTCATTCACCACACTTATGCTGCATTGTCTATGTCTCAAATTACCATGTGACTCAGACTGATCATGAGAAGATCTCTTATATTGAGATCTCGTCGTATAGAGTGTTCTAGCTACAACAGATGTCTCAGATTTATTGTGCTCACTGTAAATAATAGATGTATGGTGTTCTTATGAAAGAATTATCTCTTTCACTAACAATTTCTCTAGCACCCCAGTATAGGTGGCGATGCATATGGGTACTATGATAGCATGGATCTCTATGTGGAGTCCTTTCTCAAACCTCTGTGCTCGAATGTTACCAATATAGATCATGTTCAGAGAGTAGCTTACAATTTCTATGAACATAGTCGTATACTCAGTCTGCGTCAACCCTCCCTTTCATAACTAGAGGCTCTATTGAGGATGAATGGAGCACAAATCGGAGTGGTATAACTCCTCACAAAATAGCTGTTGGAAGTCATCCCACGATTGTACCAACTCATCATGTATTTGAGTAACAAATATCCACCAATGTCCAACTAATTTGGGGGAAAGGTCAGATGCCAAGACACCATCAGATCTGACGGTGTCCATTCAAGCCTAAATAGACAGACCACCAACTCTATCTAAACCTCCAATGTCTGAGGGATTGGTTCACCGTGGAACCTTAGTTGTCTATGGTGCTAGCATTCACAAAGTGCGCCCAGCCTGCGCACATCCTCATCCTAGTCTACTATGGTTTTCTAATGCCCAACAGTTAGGGGTGTTCCTTCCTACCCACCTAGAAAATGGGGCTCGGATAATGGGTCCTGAATAGAGGTCTTATTTCCCATATAATCATCGTCACAAGCTAGAGCTAGTATCTAGGATGACTATCATCACAGAAACAACCTAAATATTTTCAAGCACTACTGCGATCAGATGGGCATATCAATACACCAACAATGAAAGGGATATGACTCGAGGGTGCCGATTTGAAATGTGGGTAAGGAAGGTCCTCGTGAATGGACATGTCAACTACCTATACCGTCACTGGAATACCTAGCCTGAAAGTCTCTCTCAAGACACTTCAACATTATTTCCCTAAACCCAACCAATACCTTTTTAGGGAAACAACCAAAAAACATCCCAAGGGTCAAACCACCTTTGATACCACTTTGTCACAACCCAACTTGTACCGAGGCTTGAGCCACAACTTCCCCAAGCCCGCCTCCATAGGCTAGGGGCTGGCGACTAGAGTCGAAGGCACAAAAAACATGGATAGGCATTTTCCTATGAAATTTTACACACACACACACACAACCAACTCAGTGAAAAAGTGTAGAGGAAATAAACATGGTACCACACTTCTATAAAAAGGGAACCAAACACACACACACAAACACACACACATATATATATATTGACCTCTAAATATTATAAGTACAAAAAATTGAAGATTATAGAGAAAGGGGAAAAGGACAAACCCAACTAGAAAAGTGCCACAACTTGGCAACATGTGAAAAAGAAAAATAGCTGAGAGAGTCCCACTATTAAATCCCAAGCTATGACTATCCCACACAGTCCAAACACCCCTTATCCCTAAGCTCCTTTGATATCACAATCAATATTTCTATCATCTGCAAGTGAACACCAAATGAGGTAAAAGACGAAGTAGGGGTGAGTATAATAATACTCAGTAGGATACCATGAAGGCTCGAGGGAGTAGAAAGAGAGGTACTAAATAGGGGTAGTAAGAGAGACCAAGGTACAACATGAGCGAACAGAAAGAGTACAACTCCACCCAATAGTGGACATCCTCTCTCAAGGAAACACAAACAGGAGATTAAGGGGATCTCAATTTCATTTCTCACGTCATGTATAACATAAAGTATAGGAAATATGATGTTTAGTCACAAAGCTAAATCATCTAATTCCATTGAGAAGTTCTACTGATGAACCAAGAAGAAGTCATTGTATTGTCGATCCACACATGTTCCTCTATCACCGATCTACATAGGGTCGTAAGTTTACGATCCACACAGGGTCGTAAATCATCGATCCATACAATGTTGTAAGTCATTGAACCATGACGGGCTGCTCAAAGGCTATTCCTTGTTAGTTTACATTGTGTCTAATCCACATAGGGTCGTAAGTCGATGATCCATACAGGCTCGTAAGTCATTGATGCGCGGCGGGCTACTATAAGGCTCGTCCTCGTCGGGTCGTACTACTGTCGATATACAGTGGTTTGTAAGTCATCTATCCACAAAGAGCCATAAGTCGCTAACCCGTTATGGGTCACTCTAAGGTTGGTCCTCATTGAGTCATGTTACTGTTGATCTGAACAGGATCCTATGTTGTTGATCCATACAGGTTCGTAAGTCACTGATCCATGACAGGCCACTCTAAGCCTGGTCCTCATAGGGTTCTTCCATTGCTGATTCACAGAGGGTTTCTATGATGCTGATCTACAAAGGGACCTTATTCACTTAACACCAAGCAATAGGATGCCCACACTTGGTGCGCTTGAGTTACGTAGATTCTTCTCTTTAATCCATCAGTCGTACTTCAACTACCACGATATCCCTAGTATAAGTAACCCAAAGGATCGCCTTGTCGTAAGGGTTACAATGCAACAGGTGACCTGTCAATCGGGTGACAGGTAGCTTTCTATACTTGGGTACTAAAATGAAAATCTTGTACCCGAAGGCATGCTTATGTACTCCCAGAGTGCGTGTTATCTCTAACAAAAAAGATGACAAACACCCAATGTTCATTGCTAAACCCAAGGGTGAAAATGTACTTTTACTAGTATGCCTCCTCAAACAGCACCATATAAACACATGGATCGCACCATTGTGATCCTTATAGAAAAACATAAAATATCATCTATTAATTCACTCTGAACTGACATTCGATGGAAAAGTCATATTTCACCGCATTGTGCTTGAATGGAGTCACGTGGGTCCCATGCCTTGGTCCCAAAACAAATTTTATAGATCACACCATTGTAATCCTCACAAAAAAACACACAATATGGACAACCCATTTGTCCAAAATGGATACTCAGTGAACAAGTTGCATTTCACCTCAACATGCGTGAACTAGCGTCGTGGGGCCTACACCTCCTCCTCAACTTAAATATCCAAAATTGGTCTTATAACATATATCTTAATTTTAAGGTCACAACCTAACAGACGATTTTTCATTCTGACACTGTATGTGAGAGATATGTTAGATACAAGATCTCATAATAATAATAATAATAATAATAATTTTATTGGGTGTTCCGTGGAACTAAGCTACAAACTAGAATTTAATATTAAACATTGGGCTTAAATAAAAATTATTAATGGCAGTATCATGTCACCACTAAATGCAAGTCAATCAGACGTTGCCCACAGGAGTTCCGGAGGGTCGAAGATGTGATAATAATATATAAATCAATTATTTCACGAGCGGTTCGGGTACCTGATCTAAAAACCTAAAAAAGACATCCAATGTCAGGCTCTGAATGTCCGTCTTGAATTTAGAGCCCCACTTCCCCTGACGGTTCATCAAACTGAGCTGACACGGATAAGTTAAAGATGAGTTATTGTTTGACAACAAAAAATAATAATATCATTTTTATATAATTAATTATAATTGATTTCTTTCAATTATCACATGTCATGCACAACCCAAAACGTGTCATAACCTCTTCAATTTGTTCTCCATCACCTGATTCTTCATATTTATTATTTTATTGCTTTAAATTTTTATTTATTTTCTTTCAACTCCATCTCTCTTCAATTAAATTTTATTCAAGGTTTCCTCCTTTCAACCCTAACTTTCATCCCTTCATGCGGCCGGCTCTGCCAGCACTTCACGCAGTCATCTCTTTCACTGGATCTGCTGCCTCCATAGTCGGTTGCTTGATGCACCACCTTCGGCCACCTCGCTCCAAACATCCATTGCACTGCATGGAGTTCCACGGGACCTACCTTACCCAGCCATTGTGGTTGCCTGCTCGCCTCACCAGAATCACCGCCTTGAACCACTAGAACCCTTTCTAGACCTACACCGCTTGAATCTTTCCTCACACCATTCCAGCTTCAATCAAAATCGTAATGAAGAGGATGATGTGGATCCATGATCCTCAGGACAATATCACCATGTCTGTATGTCGCTCTCAACAGAACATTGACGTTTTTGCATGATTAGCTATTTTGCACCGAAGAAGGCATAGAGAAAATGCAAAGAATGAAATAGAAAAGGTCGTGGACTATGTGTGGATTGATGGTCATGTTTGTTTGGCCATCATCATTGAGAATCATGAACATGAGGAATTGGAAAAGACCTATTTATCATATATCAAGAATTTAAATTTCATTGTATATAGAAAGAAAGTGATTATACCAATTGTTTTTACATCCATGAATTAATTCATTTAATTCATGTTCTTCATGAAAATTCAATAGGGGAAAGGAATACACAGAGGTATATCCTACCTAGAATGGATACATTGTCATTGATAAAGATCACAATAGTGTTATGATCGAAAGAAGTTGTTGTGTTCATTGATCTTCGATTTGCCTATATCTGAGGCTTCGTTGTTCTTCTTTCATAGTTCGTCAACAGGAAGAGGAGGAGAGGACAAGAAGGGAGGGTTTGTCATCATTTGACAAACTGAATAATGAGGACAACCCCCTCCAAACCAATAGTTCATATACAATCTCTAGGTTAAAATTAATGAATCAAATAATTAAATAATCAATTATTTAGTAATTTAAATAATCTTTCAAGATGGCACACATGCCAACCTCTCGAGGTCGACAATATTTCTACTCTGCCTAGGGTAAAACATATGTTCCAAGGTTGTCAATGGTCTCATATTTTTCATTTGAGTCCCCATTCAAGAGATATTTTTGTTTGATATACTAAATAAATAATTTAATAATTTAATTTATCCATTTAACAAACCTCCAACAAGCGAGGGGTCTGAACATATTGTGTTGACTTATTTAATGTCACACTTAGGGGAATGGTTTAATTACAGACCCAACTGTGGTCTCAGATTTCATATCTAATGATCTGTTTAAGATATATCCCATTTCCTTTAGTTAACCATGAATGCTTAATATAAAAACACATTAGATTTTTATAAAATTAATTTTGGGAACATCGGGCCTCAGAATTGCACACAGTCTCTTCACCCAACTCTGGAAATATTCTTAGAAATATTTGGATGTCTTATTAGGAAAAAACTGGGTCTCTAAAATATATACCTTCATTATAAAATCACTTAAAAACATGAAGAGATATTACATTATTTTAGATGAATACCCCTTATATAGCATTATAATGAATTCCATAGCCACAATGTTTTATTGCCTTTTGATACGTGGATATATACAAAAAATTATAAAAATGCACATCATATCATGTTAGGTTTTTCACATCCAGTACCCTTTTTATACATAGCATAATTTAAACATTTATTCATGTCATGGGATAAAAAATAGAAGAAAGTTTGATCCTAGATGCTCAGTAAGGGTAAATATAAAAGACATCAATATCTGATCAAAATTGATAAAAATAATAAGGGTATAATATCATGATCATATGAATAAAAAATTATACCCCAAAATTAAAATATTATAATCATGACTCATGGAGTAAATCTTAGCTGTTCACAAGACATGAATCATAATAGAATCAAAATCCATGATCCATAATAACACATTATAATCATAATACATAAGTTTTTGGAATAAACATATGTATAGAAACTAATTTATTTATACACCAATAACATACAATAATTTCATAGTGGATTATTTTCACTCTTTATTACATCATTTCCTAAGTCATGATTCACCCCCAAGACTATTATAGTGGAAAGAGTCCCAGGCGGAACAGGGTTCACCACCGATCTGGTTCTTACTGTCTCATGAAATATCCATCATTACCCAATTCATTGTAGAGTTATATAATCTTAATCCCAACCATAACATAATTATGACTATATATATGTCTTCCACATGATTTTAAAACATTAATTATATCATCATGTCAAAACCCAGTAAATGGGTTTCGTAAAAATTTCATCATTTTAAAATATAATAACAACTAAAAAAATTGGTTTAATAAATATTGCATCATCATAATAATAATACATACAAAGAAATATTTAGGATTATATCATTGTATCATATCCCCATTAGATCATAATAAACATCAAACTATGTTATCATTGATGAAATTTTTCATTAAAATATAATTGGAATATTACTTGAGGAAGTGTTATTTTTATTTTGAACTAACTTATTTAAAATATAAAAAATTAAAAATCAAATGGATATAATTTTATTTTAAAACTAAAATGTAAATCTTTAAAGTAATATTCAAATAATTGAGTGGTCATGGTGTTTGGAAATGTTTTATATGGCATGTACAAAAAAATAAATATTCATATCACATTTTTGGTAATGAGTGAGAAATACCTCATTAAAAAACAACAATGAGATACCTTTTAAACATTTTTATAGAAATTAATTATTGGGTAGAAATGAATTTATAAAATAAGAGGATAATGTTAAAAATATTATTGAAAATATTTTGATAAAATAAAGATATAGAAGAAAAATATTCCTGACCAGAGAGAGATATAATGTTGGTTTTTCTTAAATACAATTTCTTAATAATTTTAAGTACAAAAGAGAATAAAATGGTAATATTAAACTAAAATTACAATTATAAACATATGATAATAAAAATAAATGTATTTTTCATATATAGACCATATAATTTCCAAAAATATAAATTCAATCAAAAATAATTAAAATTAGTGATTCAAATATAAATCTCTTACCACTTTGGTAACTTTTGTAACATAATAACAAAAAAATAATAAATTCAAATTAAACAATAAATATAATTAAAATAACTAGAATCATGATATAACATGTAAATTTTTTTCAATATACACCTTATAAAAGAATATATGTACATAACATAACATATGTCTCAAAGAAGATAGTTTTAGATGATAAACCCTTATGACTTTAATAATCTCTAAATAAAAACCAAATGAAGATATATAATTAAATAGATTTTTGAATCCCAATAATTTTCAGGAAAATAAGCATAAAATACATTCATGGTTAGTTTATACATCAAACAAAAAAATAAGTGGTGAATATGGTGTATGTCTCGCAAAAAAAGTGAGATGAGAATCCCCAGCCTCATGTTCCATCATTATTTGTACTCATTTAAATCAATTATTTCATAAAACTAAATTTATTATATATATTTATTATAGAAAAATATTAATACATAAATTAAAATAAATCTTTTTTATAATTTATAAATATCATTTTATGAAAAATTTCCTTATTAAAATGATCCTTTGGGTAAAAACGACTTTGTTTTCCAAGTAAGATTTGGTTCGGTCGTCTTAGTCCGAGTACTTTGATCCTGGTTCCATCATCTAAATAGTGTTATTAATTTTATTATTATAATATTAACTCTTTATATACACTTATATAACTATTAAAAAAATTGGTGATGAAAAATTAATTACATCACTTCATAGAGACAATTGCTTTTACGTACGCACAAGTGATGTCTCCACTTTTAGATGGTAGATTTAGAGAAAGGTAAATAATATTTCAATTTTGTATTTTAATAATAATATAATATATATTATATATTCAATAAATATATACTTATTATAATCCATCTAAAATAAAAATGAAAAATGAATTACACCATTTCGTGGAGGTGGGATTCCACACATACGCATGAACAACATTATAGCTTTTCAACAGATAGAAAGGTAGGAAGGTAGATAAGATATAATAGTTATAAAATTATAATTATGTCATAAATATCATATATAAACATTAAAATACCTCATAATAACCAACCATGAAATAGGGTGATGGATAATGAATTATAACACAACGTAGATGTGGCAGTCCACAAGTACGCACGAGTGATATTTTCATTTCCCATTTTGACTGAAAATATGGTGGATACTGGTGGTTAAATATTCATAATAATATTTTATTAATTTTATCATTCTAAATTTATTATTTTATGATGAGTTCCACATATTTATAGGAGGTGGTAGAAGAAATAAATTGAATGATGTTAGGTAGGAAGATTACTTCTTCTTAGGTAGACCACCTTTGGATCCCTTTTTAAGGACCCTTGGAATGTTATTTTGAAAATTCAATAACCTAAAATTCATGGAAGATTATTATTTTTAAATAATATGGTTGGGTTTTGTTTATATATAAGGATTAAAGTTGTGTAAATATAAGAGATAATGGTTGTCCATTTATAAGTGAAATAAAGGAAACACATGGAAGTATTAAAAAGATTTAAATATAATAAATTAATATTCAGGTCAATGTGGAAAAATGTGCATATAATGTTTATGAAAGTGTATTACACGTTTTAAATCCCTTTGAACAGTAAAATTTTTATATTTTTATGTTGTATTTTAAACCTTATCTTTTAGTTTAACCAATTTTAACCTTACCTACAGTAATGACTTTTTCAATATTAAGGGGTTATAATTTTACTTATAAGGTAAAAATTGGATACTAAATTTCCAAAAGATAAAATTTAAACCATTAAAAATCTCCATCATACTATATAAAAATTATAGTTTTCAAATAATTTAATAAAAATATTATTTAACATAAAATATCAATTATGTCATTTTTTGAAATATTCATTTAATTTGACATTAAAGTTAAGAATATGTAAATGAAATCTGAATATAATCCATTCAACTATCAATAATACATTATTATTAAATATAAAATTCTTTTGGGACCATAATTCATACATATAAAATTATTTTAATGTTTTTAGAATTATTTATTTTAATTTTTTACTGCATGTGCATGAAATGAGTTAGTGCAGTACAAATGTCTATGTTAATTATTTAATGACTAAAAATATAATAAATAATCATCATAAATAAAGTTTAATTATGGTAATAATAAACTTTAATATCCATTCATAACTTAATTTCATCCATATGGGAATATGAAAAAAATAAATATAGAGAGTGACATTTTGTAATTTTCGTTACATAAAATATTATAAATGTCCTTATCAATAGAAAATTGTACCAAAATGACACATATTTGAATTTATGATAGACATAGTATTATTAATATCAAAAAATAAAATAAATCCATGTTTTTGGTGGATTCTTTACACATTATATCATATTTGTTACCTTTATTTACCCATTTTAACATTATTGAGGTGAAAAATATTTACCACGATTACTATTCATTTAGACCAAAAATAAAAGGAAACTATTTTAAAAAATAGAAACCTATGATTTTCAATGTGGTATCTATTTTTTAACATTAAATATCTCTACATTTAAAAAAAATATACAAATATATAAAACATATTGAAAAACATTATTTAAAAATATGTGATGTTAGGCACACGAAAAGACTTATATCAAAATCATGAATATTGCAGATTAAAATGAAATTAATGAAAATTTTAAAATCAAATGTATAATATGGATATTTAATTCTCAAAAAAATATATAATTTGTCTTCTAAATTTATTAAATTAAGGAAAAATGATAGTATTTGAAAGATACGCATTTTCAATATTCAATTAAAATTAAAAAATTTCAGAAAAAATCTAAAATTCCATCCTAAGTAAATTTTTATGTAATTATTTAAAAAAATAATGTTAATATTATAATATAAAAATTTTAAGGGTTTTAGGAATTAATTTTAATTTCCTTGAACAAGATTCAATAAAAAAAATTAAAAAAAATGCATTCTGAATAAAAAAATTTACTTCACTAAAAATTGAGTTCTAATTTACAAATCATTAACAAATAAATTTATATTGAGTAATAAATTTATAAATATATCTCATAGTTTAGTTACTATTATTCAAACCTTCCAATTCAACAACTAGGGTAAAATGTTGACATATAAATATTAATATATTTGTAATATCTCTCAATTCTCTTAAAACCATGTGTTGTATGTTAAAAAATATCATGATTAGTATTATATTATACTAAATTTTAAGGGTGATACATTATACCCCTTAAATAAATTCCACCCTCTAAATTTTATCTAGGTCATTAATGGTTCATGTTTTGAAAATAACTCTATTGGAAACCCACATCATATCGGGGGATAATAAAACATCATTTAAGAAGGGGAAGTTGGAAACATAAAGGTTACTTGAAATAACACATAATTAAGTATTTAGATAAGTATAAAATTGGTGTGATATTAAAATATTATAATAGAGGATTAAAATATCAACCAAGGAATACTATAGAGTGGTATAAAACATGATCATGAGAATTTTATTGACCATAAACCATAAATCAGTTAGGGGTAAAAATGGAATCAATTTATCAGAAATAATGCTAAATGGAATAATTTTCTTCCAAGACCATTAAAGTTGACGTATTTGTTTTACTATTAACATAGGTAACATGAGGAAATACACTTGCTTGATATAGTTTTATTTCTCAAACAAGATTCCATCCATTGGTTTTTCTTTGATCAATTTCCACTTTATCTCTTAATGCATGAAATGAATATTGAAGATAAGTTTTCATTCATAAGGCACTAAATTTACATTTTAATAGATCATAAGATCAATAAAAGAATAAAATTTCATTCCACCTATCTCTACATAATTATAAAAACTAATATAGTAAGAACATGTTACCTAATATGGATAAATCATCATATGATAAAGTAATCTGTTAATCTCTAAATACATTATAATAACACCAAAAGTTAAACTTAAACCATTCCATAAGTAATTAACATTTAGAGTCCCCCAAAACATGTCTAACCAAATTCAATACCCAAAAATAAAAAATATTTGATAACTTATTTATTCCAAGATCAGCTTTAATATTTTTCTATAAAAAAAATAATTTATCTCATAATGTAACATGAAAAACATGTTAATACCTTGATCATATATTCTATTAAAACATATTAATAACCTAAATCATGAAAAATACTCATTAAAAAATGCACGCTTCAGAAAATTAACTCCATATTTTTTCCATGATTAAAATAATAATATATCAAATATATTACATAAATCTAAAAATGCAGTAAACATTATCATAGATAATATAAACAGATATTCCTTCCATGAAATCACTAATAAATTCTAGGGTCATCAGTACTATCAAATTTAATTTATCAATATCATTTATCTCTTTGTCCTAACTAAACATTACTATCTAAACATTAGGAACATGTTAAGGGTTATTATTCTCTCAATCATTTTTTCCATAAAATTTCACTTTACTACCAAATAACTTTTATAGGTTTTCGATACCATTCAACATACGCATCGAAATACTTAATGAAAAACTACTACAGAACCAACCATATATATTTAATAATTATTATAACCGTAATATATTATTTAAACAACTCAATAATATAATTCTTAAATCCCAATATATAAACAATTTAATCATTCCACTTAAATTATTGGAATATCATTGGCCTTTCTTTAGTATAAGAGTTATACCATGGATTATGTTGATGACTTGGACAGTTCCCATGTTCCCCAAATATCCTTAATGAAACTATAAACATTACTTTAGTATGTATTTTTTTTATTTATCATACCCATAATATTTCCTCAACAATTACATTATTTATGACCTTATTTTCCACACATAAAACGTCTCCCATTCTATTATTATACTTACCTGGGTGTTCCATACCACATTCATGACATGTCAGAAGATAAATCTTATTTCCTTCAGGTGTTTATCAATTGAAATCCCATTAAACAACATTTTTTATCTTGTTAGATGTGTCATGAATCTCACCTAGGAGGATGTTGTTAATCATATGATTAGATAGTTTGTTAGTAATAGTCACAATATTTCATGTTCTATCTTTCGTTTCATTTTATTGATCATGATTAAATTTATTCCATTATCTTTCATATTTAACATTTAAATAAATGATATTGGCTCTAATCATATAATAAAACCAATAAATAATAGTTTTTGAAATGATAATAATATTTTGAAATCATATAATCCTAAAAAATTATTTATATGATGTTAATATGATTAAAACATCTTTTCAATATATGAGACCTTAGGTTTTACCCAAGTCATTCATTTTCATCATCAATTCAAATACTCTATAATGTTTCATAATTAAAATGTTAATTAACCCACAAATATCCCTTGATAGTTTCAAACTATGTGTTTTGTAAGGGCCCATTCACCATACACCAGATTGATGGTTGAGTTATACTCAAACATATCATTTTGGGGTTATTACCCCTATATATCTGGGGAAAACAACATCAACATATTATATATTGAGATACATGTATTTATAGAGAAAACACATAATCTATAACTTATTAAAACATTAGGATGTTATCTGTAACACACCAAAAATATAATTTTAAAATATTAATAAGATTTATATATATCGTTACTTGCAATAATAATATTTAAGTGAATTGAGATTTATTATAAAAATATTATTATTTAAATGTTTTATATCAATTTTTCAGGTCCAAAAGGGGCCTAGATACCCTTAGAGGGGGGTGAATTAGGGTACGGATATTCTTTTCAAAAATTATTCCTATACCACTAGATCTTGAACTCTTTATTACATGGGTCACTTTGTTTTCCCTTAAGTATTAATGTTGATCTTATTCTTTCCTTATTTATCTCATTATGATACTTTGAATGTAATGTAGGAAAGAAAACCCATAGGCATGCATATTTTTATTTAGTTCACCCTCACTAGGCTACGTCCAAGGAGAAAACAATGATGATGTGTCGATGTACAAAAGCCACTAAATCTCACAACCAGTTACAATGTTTAGGATAGATATATATACCTAGGCTCCCATTACTTTACAAGGTTTAGTGTCTACTCACTACATTCACAAGGGTCAATCCCTATGTTTCTTCGTCAACCTCATTTCTAGTGGGAAGGATCACCATTTTCCTCTTCCTTCACTCAATACTATTGGAAGGGATCCACTCAAAGTTCATGGAATTGTAGGTCCTTTCATTATCTATAAAGAATTCATCCTCCAATATATGTAGATTCTATATTTATGTCTCACATTTATCAACTGATGAATATCCCTTTAGTATAGAAATATTACTTAATCCCTTATTAACATCCTTTACAAAGATCAATGCTTCATAAACCTCATTCTTTCGTGAAGCTCAAACCATCCTTTTTGAAGCACACATCCTTTCATGAATCTCACAATTTCTTAGATCTCAAACAATACTTTGCGAAGCTATTTCCTTTTATTGATGCTCACATAGTCTTTGCATAGCACACCTCTTTCACAAAGCTCAACAAGATTTAACGATGTTCCTTCCTTTAGAAAATATCAATTAGCCTTTGAAAATTCTCTTTACTTTAGTTAGGCTCAATGCCTTCATGATCTTTATTCACAATTCGAGAGCCTTAAGATTTTTGTTGAGTCACACTAATATTATCAAGGGGTAGAGGGATAATTATAAGTGTTTCAAACCAACCCCAGAACCTTCTGGCCACATCAGCACCACGTTAGAACCATTTCAAAGAGCTCCTATTTTTCCTCTTCAATGCACCATTTTTTCCGAAGCTCGATGAAAATATTAATTTATAAATTCTCTTCGTAATTTTAGATGCTTTTATCAAATCCTTTATGCCATCACGATGATCCTTATCACTTAATTTCATAGATTTCACCAAAATCATTACATAGTTGTAATTTTATTCTCCAATACCATTCGAGAATCTCATCGTAAACATACAGATCGCTGTCATCTTTCTTTGATACTTCATTAAATACTATTCATGAATTCCATATTCACAAAACTCGTGCCTTTTTCTTATTTTTATGATATCTTAAAAGTAATCTATATCTTTACATTTTGTACCACCTATAGATCTTCCATTACTTCTTTATTGTTCTATTTGAACATGGATTTCCATTATTGTCTCTAGAACTTGAAAATTCACCATGAAAACCCCCTTTTCAACATTCACAACTGGCACAAAAATGCATCAATGTTACCTTGAGGGATTTTTCCCAACGCCATTGAATTCTACTGTGTGAATATGAGTAAATACATTATGAAATATATGAATAACAGTAATGCTAAATAAAAATTTATTTATTAATTCTTGAAAAATAACCACTCATTTTTTATTGAAGTCATTTTATACTTCAAAAATAAATTTTCCTCCAAAAATATTTTTATCACATTTCATGTATGGAAATTATAGTAAATTTCTTCCACTTATAGAAATTTATTTTAAAAAATGATCATAGTTTTTTGATTCATTATTCAAAAAATATCTTATTTTGAATTTTTATAATTTTCTGAATAGATTGTTTTTTATGAATAAGTGAAAACACTAATTCAATTTTAAAAATATATATTCTTTTAACTAATGTACAATGTTCTATTTTTTTTTAAAATGGATTTAAAAGTAAAACTAGTTTTGTAATATTATTAGTAATCCAATTAATTTCATCTTAATAAATTTTATGTTTTGCTTTGGTGTAAAAACATTTCATACATTAGAAAACATTTTATTCTGGATAACTACATTTCATTGTGTTTTGTGGGTTTAATTTTATATTAAATTTTAACACTTTTTTGAATTGAATTTTTTTAAATAGATTCCATATTTTTCATTGGGAGGATATAATTTGGTCAATAGTTCCTATTTAGTTTTGGTTATTATGAAGAGTATCCTTGGTAAACATTTATCACCTCGGGGAGGATAAAACAGGTAAAATATGGTAAAAACATTTCCATGAGGCTTTATAGTATTGTTAAAACTTGTATTTATAATATTTTATGAGTTTATTTCTAAAAATCCCATTTTATTATTTAATATATGGCTACATGGTTCCATTTTTCTAGGATTATGACCATTATGTTATTTTAAGAAAAGAACTAACACAAAATGTCACTCCCTTCACATTAATATCTTTAAAAAATTACACATGATAAAAAGGGGATAGGTTATTTTTTAATTATTTATTTTTTATATAAAATTATTTTTTAATCATTTTAATTTAATTTAAATTTTTAATGATTGATTAATTACATTAAATATTTAAGCAATTCCGAAATAATATTTATTCAATTAATAGGGAAATAAAAGAAATGAATTTAAAATATTGAAAGTAATACAATTCAGATGAATTATTTTGTTCTATAATTTTTTTTCTAAATATAACATATTATATATTTTTAATGTTTTATATTATAATTGGATTACCATCTCGATTATTTTAAATTCAAAGTAAATAAATAGTTCCAACAATGAAAATAATAGTATTTTATAAAAATTAATATCTCATTGCATAATTAAAAAAACTTAAAATCCAATAATTAGAAAATTTAATGGTATATGGTTGAAAATATCAACCATGGTCCATTTATTGGTCACTTGTAATTTTATAGTAACATTATTTACCCATAAATTGAAAAATAACTTTTATATTTTGATAATGTTCAAAAAGGTTAATGGGAGTTAAAACTAAGAGATGAGGGTTAAAACACCTTTCAAACTTGTATAAATAATATTTTATGAGATTAATTGTAGTTATAAAAATATTTAATTTTAAATATACCAATTTTTATCCACTTTATTATAAAAATTTATTTATATTAATGTAATACATTTTATAATTCCAAAAAGTACACCTCCCTCACTTATAAATGGGAGCCACTTATCCTATATTAATCACAAATTTTGAGCATTATAGCTTCAAAAATACATTCTATAATACCTTAATATATTAATTTATCACATTAAGGAACTTTTGGTCTTTCCAAAATACAAACCCTTCAAGGATTAAGGTGTAATTTGAATGTGGTTTCTTAACAAAGAGGTATAACTCTTAACCTAACACTTTCAATTTTATTTATTCTTCTTCCTCATATAATCTCATTGTATAAATTATAAAATATTTAATTACAAATATTTAATATAATAAATTGTTATTATGATGGTGTAAAACCATTATAAACCATCTTTTCTATCCAATGGAAAGCAAAAATAGCGCTTGTGTGTGCGTACAGCTTATCGTTTCCATATAGCGAGGTAATTTATTTTACATCACCATATTGGATCGATGGTTAAAAAGAAATAAATAATTAATATATATTAAATTTATTACATATTTATTTTTCTTTAAATATAATATTTCATTTAAATTGTTTCCCTTCCATCCTTTGGAAAACTGTAACCTCTCTCATGAGTATGTATGAACTACCACCTCTATAAAATGATGTAATTAATGTTTCATTTATGTGTTACATGGATGGAAAAAAGGATAAAATTTATGAGTATATAAGATATTTTTGATATAATATTAATTTTTAAAATTTTAATTATTATTTATTTTTCTTTCATTCTATCCTTTGAAAAGTGAAAACAACGTCCTTATATACATTTGACCTAACGTCTCCATGAACATTGTAGCTTATGTTTCTATTATTACCATTGAAGAATGGATCTATAAATTTACATATTGAATAAATAAAATATTTATGAAATTAATATCATCTTGGAGGTGGTTTTACTCTGATAATGATGAAAGGACCAAAACTACAGAACCAAAAAAATACTTGATAAAGAAGACAATTGATGCACAAAAACATCAATTTCAATAAATAATTGCTAATAAACATGTGTTGAAATGTTATAATTGGATAAAATATGATATTATAAATTTTAATATGATTGTTTTATAAATTAATAAAAAAATTAATACCAGTATACATTGGGTTAAATCATGTTCAACAATGTGAGGTAAGTCGTTTCTTACCTCAATTCCCATTCATTAGGTATTACTTATATTTTATTAACTATATTAGGACATGATTATGTGTGAAATGACCACTGGTATTATTTTTATTTATTAACACTTTTTTGTGGATTTTAGTTTTCTATATATAATAACTTCATTGATTAATTATCACATCAATTATACATTTTAAGGGATTTCATCTCAATTTCCACCATATTAAGACATAGTAGAAATTATGAACCTAGTTATATTTGTTTTTTATATAATACCAAATTTATGAATTTAATATAGATATATATTTTTCATGATTATTAAATTTTTAATTCAATTCTATGCTTTTAATATGTTATATTTTAAAAGTTATCAAATAGGTAAGAATTTATTTACGAATCTCATTTTTCTAGGACCACATGAATTTTATATTAAAGGAATTATATAATATATCCTTCAAAAACTCTATATATTTTCTTATCCTATGTATATTCATGTATTTTCTATATTTCCTTTTATATATTCATTTCTTTTCAACATTAATCAATAAAATATTTTTTAAAAGAAAAATATGTCTTATTTCTCTTTTGATTTGGTATATTTTTCTTCCAATCCAATTTTTTACAATTTTTTTTAAAAAAGTACTTTTTATTTAGAAAAATTATTCATTAATGAAATTATAAGTAATGTAGGACTTTTTAAAGGATTAAAATTAATATTTATAATGTTTTTTTGAATGTTTCATTTTAAATTTTATTTACATAAATTCAGAAGGAATGATTCCTTTTGAAAAAATACAATGTTAATGGAATTTCCCACCACTATAATAGTTTTAAAATATTTATATTCTAATAGAATATTGAAATTGGTTTTCAAATAAAAAATATTAATGAAAACTTATTTTAATGAATATATTCTTTTCTATTTTGTTCTCCAAAATAGATGAATTCATTACAAAACCAATATTTCTAATGAATTGATATTCATATTTTATCTCTTTTTAATTTTTTGTTCATTAAGGTTCTATTTAAACATTCAGATTCTTGTGATCGTATTTCATTGAACATAAAATTTCTATTCAATATACATATTTCTTTTATCATGGATATACTTATTTGAAAAACCATTTACCATTTCTATATATGGTGTTTTACAATTAATATTGTTTAATTATCTATGAAAATATTGAAATTAACTATTATTTACTAAATAAGGATATTTATTTATAAGAGATACTGTTTATGGATTAAATTATTCATTTAATATATGATAAATTCATTGGACCTAGTAAGTGAGGGGCGGGACCCATTATATCCCCTTCGATATATCAGTGGGTTGTAGGAGAAAAACTAGTTTGGGTATTTGGATGAGGCCTTATCCATTTCTGTATGATGTCTTGAAATGAGGCTCTGAATGTACGTTTATGTTTCTTGAAATTTTGAATTCCATCATTATGAAATCATTTATTGATGTCATTGTGATTATTTGAATAGCTATGATATCCATGTATATGTTTCATGATTATGTGATTATATAGAATTATTTGATCATTATTTATTCCTAACATATTATTACTCATGATAAAGTTATTTATTAAATGGTTTTTTTGTTATTTGTCTTTCTATATTGATTATTCCTTATTTACTCATGTTTTCTTCTGTTGTATCCAACCCGTAATGAGTATATGAGCTCACACATATTTTCTCCATTTCTCTGGGATATAAAGAAGTAATATTTGAATGAGTTCAAGGATATTTTAATTTCAATTTCAAAATTTTATTATATTTTTTAACAATTGAAATGAGAAGAACATTTTTATATAGTCATTCAAGACTACTAAACTATTAAGCCTGTTGGGATGTAATTTCTTATATCTTATTCCAATGTAATTACGTAAACATCGAATCTGATATACTAAGGTCTGGTTCTTTACATTATTCTGTGCATTGACTTATCATATGGGTTATCTCAAAAAGTTTTCCATCATAGTATCCAAAAATAACTAAACATGTTTTTATTTCTAATTATAGATTCCTAAAAAACATACATAGATATTACATCATTTTAGATGAATATTATTTATATAACAATACAATACATTCCATAACTATAAAGTTTTAGTGTATTTAGAAACTTATATTCATAATAATGTGGTTCATAAAAATATATATCATCTCCCACTAAGTTCATCACATCTAGTACCTTCTTCTTATGCATAACATATTTAAAGTATTTCTTCAGATACTTTTAAAAAGAAAACATAAGAAAGGGCCAACACATATTCAAAATAAGGTTAAACATAGGATACATCAATCTATGACCATAAGTGAGAATAATAAAAATGGTATGAGAATATGATGGTAAAATAGAAAATTATAACCAACAATTCATAGATCATAATCTTGATTCATGGCTTAATGCTTGGTAATTCATAAGACATGATTCATAAGAGAATCAAAATTCATGATCCGTGAGAACATATCATAATCATAAGATATTATTTTGTGCAAAACACATAATAATAGAAAAACATGTCCATATTTAAGGATCACTTAAAATACTAGCCTAGTAGAATGGGTTCAATCCCCATTCCATCATGTCATTTCTCATGGTTCACTCACAATACTATCATGGTGGATAGTGTACCTTATTAAAATGGGTTCTATCACCATTCCAATTATTATTATATTATGGGGTATCAATTTTTACCCAATATGTTTTAGGGATATATAATTCTATGAACATCCATCACATAATGAAAACCGTACATATGTATTTCACAAGATCATAAAACATTCATTAGATCATCATATAATAACCCATGGAAAGGAAATGGGTTTCACAAACATTTGTAATAGGATAACCCATAGAAAATGACCATATTTTATAAAAATATTATCATCATAATCATAAATCATATAGATAATTTTAGAATCCCTAGCCGGAATTTACACCCAATCAATTTTTTTAGGCCGAGTGCCACTAGCCATAGGTGTTCCTCCCCATATTCCAAAGGTTATTGACAAGAAATGAAGGTGTAATTAGGGTTATATTTAAGAGAATATACCCTCGAGAGATGATATACTAATTTAATGATTATAGATATAATTAAAAGTTTCAGAAAAGACTCAGCAGACTCAAACCAGATCCACAAATGACGGAAGCACATTCAATATCAGACAAAAACAGAAGAAATAAAAAAAATAGTAGCAGAAATAATTATGGAAATACAAACATAACATTTTTATAAATTAAAACAATGAAAGAATATATATTAGGTCATATAATACAATATCCATTAGGGGTCACAAATTAGTGACCATAGTGTAGACATAATATAGTAGCATGATAATTCGAAAAGGAAAACAAAATAGTCACTCCAACTGAAGTAAGAACATCAGTTTCCCATTCAAATATCCCATGTTAAATAGACACTATGATATATCTCTTGACCTTGTGCCTATACCTGATGTAAAATCATAAGGTTTGTATGAACCTTAAATGGAATGTGATGGGTGTGAGAACAAGTCTCTGTATGATACCACCCATGTGTGCATACCCAAAAAACTGTGTCTGAGAATGTGTGTAATGTAATAAAGACAACATCTCATACAATCTAAATAAAACAAACAAGATTCCCTATGGATCAATAGCTACTAGGAATATGTCACCTGTTTCGCCCAAAATCGTAATTACAAAAGGGGAGAGGATCCTTGTCTCATGTCCCAAGGTATCCCCTGATTTCAAATAGACCTAGGTGAATCCTCAGGATCCACCTCAAAACATGTAATAGTTACCTTATTCCAACCAACACCATATGTCCAATCAATATCAGTGAATTCCCTACGAAATTCCTAAATAATACAAAACTGGCCCCTCGGACCCTAGCATGAAATCACTTGTTAGATCAAATCCCAACATATAGAAGAATAATGATATCTATGCTCAAGGTAAAATCACTATTTTCTCAAAGCACAATGTCCCAATGTATTAAAATACCCATCCTCCAAAAATGAACGTAGCCTGATGGCCTCAACCACAGAGATCCACATCCCCCTACCGACAGCCTCAATATTATCCTCTGAAAAATCATCAACTTCTCTATGGATTTATACAAAATTCACCTCCAAACAAAATTACCTATGCCACACCACTCTGGGCCTCTACCCACACGAGTGTTCAAAACCTTCTCATCATACAGTCAACCTATGTTCCCATGACTTCAATGGTTCTTTGGCCAATCAAAAGTGAGTGGCAACACCAAAAATAATAACTAACACACACCAATACTGGATCCTCATTTCCATGTGACCATGTTTCTAAAATTTAATGGTCATGTCATCTAATATTAGAGGCTATGACCTCAACCTAATGGCCTTTCCACCTCAACTAACCACCATGTAACCTAACCGATGATCACATCACCCAAGTAAATTGGGACTATCCCATCATGATGATCACATCACCTCAATTCAAAATGGTCATCTACATTTCAAACCTCAGTGTAAGAATGTCATGATCTCATGGACCTTAGTATTAAATCCCAAAAAAAATTATATATATACCATTCAATTAAATTTAAATAATCAATTCAATTTAATTAAATAAACACACCCCTGCCTAACCACCAAAGTGTTTGATGGCCTCTAGCCTGACATCGCATGAGTGAATAAGTTTTGGGCATACCCCATGACATTCCATAAAGATGTAAATTTAATTTAACCTAAAACATTAAATTCTATTATGGTCACTCTCATCTACCCAATGGTGCACTAAAATTCACACCCCCAAATCGACCGCAAGAACATGAGGAAAGGAATGTAGAACCTACCTTTGAGTTATAGATGTAGGACTGTCTGGTATTAGCCAATAAATATAACTAGTTTGGAATAAATCATCATTTCCGACTAACTCCCTAAAAAATGGAAAAACAAAACAGAATGATTTAGCAGTCAATGAGGTGAGATAAAGGTAGATAACAGGCATGGTTGAGGAGAACCGTACCAATATGGTTCCAATGCACCTAACAATGAATGAAACGAGGCTTGGATGAAGTATAGGGATCACACCCTGGGGAATAAAGGAAAGGGGATGATCTCACAACTATTCACATGGCCAAGAAGGGGGAATAAAGGAGGAAAGAAAGAAAAAAGAGGAAAGGGAAATTTGGAAGGGGACATTTGGAAATTTTACACCATTAGTAAGGCTAAATAGTCAGATTTCAGGGTTTTCCAAATCTTGCGCAAATAATGTGTGTTATAGTGTTGAGTTGGTACCAAAATAGAAATACCCCTATAGATTGTACATGTTTTCCAAACCATATGAAAACTATGAATAATCCCTCTATAATAACAATTGGCCTACAAGAATGGTCATTTTACCCAACCATCATGGTTTTCCAAACCATGTAGTTTTACAAAATTGGGTTTCACGGTTTTCTAGGATAGGCCAAACGACTTACACAAAATATTCACCTCAGCCTAACCCTTACAAAAATAGGGCCTTTGATATGCCTAAAACCCATTCAAACTACATAGCATTCAGCTAAACCTTTAAACCCATCTACAAACAAGATATTGTGTTTGAAGAAAACATAATATTTCGTTTTGATGATAAAAATATTATCTTAACGACCAATTCCAAAAATTACAAAAGGATAGGTTGTTATCCCTCTACAAAAACCCAACACATTAGAATCTCCCCACCTCAACATAGATCATCCCAAATCATTAAAAACAAAACCTTAAGATGGTACCAAACATACTCATCCCTATAAAGTTAACCCAGAATAAACTAGACTCAAGTTTATTAGCCAAAAACTCAAGGGGACTCCCCACCTTCAGAGTGAACTACCCCGGTCTAATCCTGACAAAAATCTCAAATCAAACAATTGGTCCACCAACCATTCCTGAACATAAAAGTCCAAATATGATTCATAGTCACTCCTTCACCTCATCAGGTGATCCTATGTCATAATCGACACACACCATAATCTCACCCTATATTGGTTCCCTCCTCGTACCCATGTCAGACATGCCACTAACTAGGCCACACATCTCATCAGATGCTCCAAATCAAACCTGGTTCATCATACTTCAACCATGTAATAAATCACAATGATTCTCAGATTCCAACTAACCTCAATTAACACGCATCTCTCCTCGATGCACTGATTCCAACACACCTATATAAACATGCATATATTGATGCTCACATATATGTCTCAATGCCACACTCCTCATATATATATATAATACCTAAGACCATTCCAACTAACTAACCAGTATCTTTTCATTCCATACATATAACACGTGCACCTCATGAAACTAAAACTGATATTCCCCAATATTCCATTCCAAAAATTAAAAAAAGAATGAATACACCCATGGCGTACCTCTAACCTTCATAGTTTTACTAGAAATCTTTACCCTGGATGCTCAACGTCATGCACATGACTTAAGCATGACTACTTGAAGCCTAGCCTCACAATGTTTCTACACCATCCATCAACCACTAACCCCACTATTGTGTCCCACTATCTCTTCTTTGACCTCTCTTTGTAGATGATGCTCAGTTACCCTCGCTTAGTACTGCTCACGGACCAAAATCAGATCCCTGAATCCTCCACAGTACATGAATTTTATATTTTAGAGAAGGTTTCTTTCATAATATCTTGAGATACTCTATGTTTCCACTTTCTTGTTAGTCTTTTGTAGGCCACTCTCACAGATTCAAGACAAGTCCTAAGTTCCCACACTTGATGAAAACCATCGTAGAACCACTCTAATGTGAACAACCTGATTCATTGGCCTGACTATCCTACTAAAACTCATCTTAGACTTGATTCCAAAATTATGAAGTTTCTCCATTAGAGTTACTCTAATTCATCACTCCGGTTAAGTAATAAAAGTATGCAATGTTTTCCTCAGCTATGAGTGCATGTTTCAATATCTTTGAGAATGAGGTCATCCTAAAGATGTTTACATAGATATTAATGTAATTTTGTAAACCTTCCTTGAAGTGCCTCACCCTCTAGGTCTCACAAACCATGTCGAGGTAAAAGAGAGAAAAAAATTTGCACATCATTTTATAGTCTGTGCTATACATGTCACCCTGCTAAAGAGTTAAGAACTCCCAAGATCCCTCTACCCTAAGAATTTAAGGGAAGAAATTATCTAACTGGCTTCAAAGTACTTCCATGACAGTCCATTATGTATTTCTTCCTGCACATGTACATCCCAATGGCACTTTATTGGTCCTCTTATCATGTTTATGGGTAGTTTTCTCATCGATCCTATAGGTGTCTCTAGCTTCTTAAAGATCATCTATATGTATTCCATCCGGTTCGTAGCCACCTTTGGGCCACCCTCACCCTAAAAAAGAGATGAGTGCTACAATTGAAACACATGAGTCTAGTACAATATTGATGCCTCTACTCTATAACCAACCATGCCAATCCCCTAGATAACCCAAACACGGATCTCTCTAGGATTCTCATCAAGACATAGTTAAAAAGTTGTTAGAACTAGAGGCTTCCATGCCTACACTGTTACATGTGACAGATCATGTACCTATGGCTCATGATCTTCCTAGCCCTTAAGGGTATCAAACTACGCGTGCTTATTTGGCACTAAACCATATCCTTCCTGACACCTCGTCTAGGCCATCAATTTGGATGCCCACTAAATATCAGTACACTGCCATATGGCCCATATAACATATATATAAATATTGCAGATAGGGAATGAGGTAATAGGCAGTATCAACTCATTACCCTTACTCTCTCCCATCACAACCATGCTACATGAAATCCTGGACACAGAGCCTTGTGAATCACCCTCAATAGATCCAATTATCAAAAATTCCCATGTTCCACACCTGTCACCTCAAATCGATGAACACGTCGCTCGACTAGGTGAACAACATCACCCAGTGTCATTATCCCTTCCTGCTCTTATGAGATCCAGGACTATACATATATATATCACATGACACATCATATTTATAAACAATTCATATCATGGAACAAGAATATATATACATTAAATATCATATCATCTGCCTAATCAAAGCATAAACATGCATAACTAACTCAACGACACACCATTCCATACTTAGCCAAGGGCCAAATATTCTTTCCTTATTGTACCTGACCAAGTTCATATTTCAGAATAGTAAATAATTAAAATTTCAAGTTCACCATATGAGGTTTAAATCATATCAAATAAAAAATAAGAAAAACATAACATCAATTCTCACCCATGGTAACTTGTTTCGTCCCTCATACATGGTGCTACAGGCACACAAGAATTAGTTTTTAATCTAATATTAACCTTATTCTAATCTCTAATATATCATATCCCAATTAGTAAGACTATGAAATAGGTAAAATAAATTATTATGGTACCATTTTTGGAAACCCCAACCTGAATTTCCACCTAAACAGTTCTCCAGGGTTGACTGCCATTGGACTTAGGCACACCTCCCCATACGCAAAATGATATTGACTAGAAGAGATGGTGTAATAAGGGTTATAGTGGGTAGATTATACCATAAGGTGATAATATATTAATATTCCAAGTATATATATAATAAAAACTAGAATAAAACAATCATTAAACTCAAACCAGACCAGACAATGGATGAAGCACATTCAAGATCAGACAAAAGGGGAAGAAATAAGAAAAAACATAAATAATTAATGAAATACAAACATTCCATTTGTAGAAATTATATTAGAGAACTCAAACATATTAATTTATACAATAAAATATCCATTAGGGTTCTCCAATGAATTACCACAATATAGACAAGATAGAAAAGCATGCTAATAAAAAAAGGAAAACACAACAACCACTCCAGCTGAGGTAAGAACCTCAAGGCCCCTTTACAACATCCAATTCAAAACAGACACAATGATCCATCTCCTAATCTAAGACATTTACTGGAATGTAAAATCATAAAGTTTATATGGGCCTAAAATGGTCCATGTAGGGTGTGATAATGAGTCTTAGTAGGGTACCACCTATTTTTGGATACCAAACATATGTGTTTAAGTAGGTGTGTAATATAATGACAATAGATAATGGAATATAAATCAAACAAACAAGATTCCATGGTTCCCAAAAGCTTCCAATAATTTGTCACTTTCTTCATCCAATGTAGAAATTACTGAAGAGGAGAGGATCATTGGCTTATGGCCTAAGCTATCCCTTGACATGGAATAGCCCGAGGTGAACCCTCGGGTTCCACCTCCAAACACGTCATTAGAAACACATTCCAACCAACACCTCATGTCCAATTAATATCACTGATATCCTGAATTCATGACCAAATAATAGAAAATTGATCCCTTTGGACCCCTATTCGAAAGATCTGGTTGGCTTAAAGCCCAATGTCCAAATTTAGAGAGATATTTTTCCTCAAGTTAAAATCACTTTTTGATCAAAGTACAATGACCCAAGGTATAGTGATTTTAATCCACCCAAAATGAACCTAGCCCAATGTCCTCAATCATAGAGAACCTTAACCTCCAATCAATAGCCTTAGTGTTATCCTCTTAATACTCCTCACTTTTTCTATGGTAATCTATAGAAAGAACCCCAAAACCAATTTACATTTTATACAATACCAAGGAACTCTACCAAAAATAGTGGTAAAACCACCTCATCACTAAGACAACCCATGTGAACAAAACTACAGAGGTCCTTTGGCCAATTATAGGTGATCAGAATAACAAAAAATAGTATCTAATCTACCCCAAGTTCATCACCTCGTGCCCCTACAACCATGTCGCTCAAATCAACTGATCGTTATATCTAATATCACGGTACATTACCTCGACCTGACATCCATTACACCTCAATCATTGACCATGCCCCACAATTGGTGATCACATCACCTATGTAAACTAATCCTAGACTATCCTGATGATCACATCACCTCCATTCTAAATGGACATCACCATTTCAAACCTTGGTCCAAGCTCATCATGATCCCATGTATCATATAAGTACATCACAAACAATTTATATATATATATATATAATTAACTTCAATTTAAAGAAAAAATCCCATTAAATTAAATAAACATACCCCATCCTAACTACCCATGGGGTTAATGTCCTCTAACCCTACTTCTCATGAGAGAATAATGTTTGTTCATGCACCCAAACATCCCAAAAGTTAATACAATTAATTTAACATCAAGCGTCAATTTTTTTAAGGTCTCTCTCTTCTACCAAATGGTGTGTTAAGATATTCAACACCACATTGACATAAAAAAGTGGAATAAATGTTTTCACCACTTACCTTTGATTCATAGATGTAGGCATGTTAAGTATTAGCGTCTAACTCCGCTCGGTTTGGAAGAAATCATATTTTCTGACAAAATCCACAAAAATAAGTCAAAATGACTCAGATGGATTTAGCATTCTATGGGGAGAGATCGAGTATGATAAGAGGAATAGGTGAAGAAATCATTAATGATACGATTATAATCAACCCAACAATAGAAAAATCGAAGCTCGAACGAAGGAGAGATATCACCCCTTAGGGGAGGAAGTAAATAGGGTGAGCTCTATGGTGTGTGTGTGTGTGGCCAAGAAGGAGGAAAAGATGATAAAAGAAACAAAAAAATAGTAAGGGAAAAGAATTTAATTTCAAACCCTTAATGAGGTCTCACAATTATCCCACATGGTTTACAAAACTGTGAAAAACCTTTTCATGCTACAGTGCTGAGGTACTTCCTAAATGGCACTACCCATGAGGCTTGCACATGATTTTACAAACTATATGAAAACTATGTGGAATCCCTGTACCAAAACTAAAAACCACCACAAAAAAACATGTTTCATAACCCAAATAGTTTTCCATGTCACACAAAATTAGAATATCGGGTTTCATGGTTTTTGGGAGAGGTTGCATGATTTACCCAAACCATGCACCTCAGCCCACAACTTACCAAAACAGGGTCTTCGGGCCTTTGATGCACCCGAATCCCATTTTAATACTAGAAAAATAATCTAAAAATATATAACAATAAAAAATAATATATTTTTTGATATAAAACTCAAAATTATGTTCTGATTATTAAATAATAAATTTTCATACAATCTAATTCAAAATATTCAAAAATGGAGAGGTTTTTTACCAACTAAAAAAACCCAAAATGATATAATAATGAATAAGGATGGTATAATTGGATCACATCTCTAGTAAATAATAATTAACATTAATGGATGTTATCATAGATAAAAAATTACTATAAAAGATCATTGGAATATTTCTTGAAAAAAATACCCTTTTCATTTGGAAATAAATAATTTTAAATTGAAAATATCAAAAATATTATGGAAAAAAGTTATTTTAAATTTACCATGAAGAAATTTCAATTATTATTTAAATAATTTAACATTCATGATGGTTTAAACATTCATTCAAGTCGTTTATGTTAAAACAAAGATTCATTTCATATTTTGGGTCAAAATTATAAAGTACCTCGTTTAGAAAAGAATAAGAATATCCATTTAAAAAGATTTATTAAAAATAAATCATGGGTAAAAACTAATTTTAAAACCCATATTATTTTATTATAAATATTATTGAAATCATTTTATGAAAAAATGTACAAGGGAGAAAAAGATTCCTAACCAAATAGGGAAATAAAGTCAGTTTATATTAAAAATATTTCTCAATAATTTTAAATACCAAAAAGAGTGGAATGGTAATATTACATTAAAATTACATGAATAACCAAATTAAAATAAAATTTAATGATTTTACCATGTTTTCATCATATAATATCCCTCAGTGGAAATCTAATCACAAATAATCCCGATTATAATGAGATTAAAACATAAATCTCTTAATGCTTTGGAAGCTTTTGAATCTTAAGCCTCGTGAAAAAATTACATATAATGAAATATAAAATATCATGAAAATAAATAAATTACTTGTATAAATTTTAAAATATTTTTTATATACACATAATATAATAATATCGGTTCATATCATAACATATGTCCCAAAGAAGACAATTTATGTTGATAAGCCCTTTCTTCTTTATTAATATTTCAATCAAAACCTCATTTAATATAGAGCCTTATATGGATGTTTAAATATCCATAATTTTCATTAAAACATCATAAAATAAATTCATGGTAATTATACACATCTCACAAAGGAAATAAGTGGTGATCATGGTATAGTATCACATAACAAAAAGAAAGATGAAAAACCCTTACCATATGTTACTTCCTGCATTTTTCTCATTAAAATATCCTATATAAGATATATATATTTATTATTTATATATTATAGAACCATATTCTTGCATAAAGTACAATATATAAATTTTTTTACAATTTATAATTATCCTTTTATTAGAATATTCCTCATTAATGTGAACATTCGGGTCAAAAATGGTATGTTTTAAAGTATTCCTCAATTTGGATGACCCGAACCTTTTACTTTGATCATTCTTACATAATCTACATAATTTTATCAATTTAAGGATTATAATATTTAACAATTATATATAATTTGAACTCTATTTATATAAATCAGTAATAAAAAATTATTATTGAACACTTTGTGGAAACAATAGTCTATACATACACACAAGTGATGTGTCCACTTTTTGATGGATAGAATGAAAGAAAGGTAAATAATAATTCAAGTTTTTGCAATAATTGTTATATAATAGATATAATCTATATTCATTAGAAATATCCTTATTATCATCCATGTAAATTCAAAAAATGAAAAATGAATCACATTGTTTCATGGAGGTGGTAGTCCACACATACACATAAACGATGTTATTAATTTTCATCAAACAAAAAGGTCAGAACTATAATAATATATTATTATTAAATATTCATAATAATGTAATAAATATCATATATAACGATTAAATATATCCTAATAACCCACCCAAAATTATCATGATGGAAAATGAATTGTATCTCTATGAGGAGTCAGTAATACACATGTATGCACAGACGATACTTTCATTTATCATTTGATGAAAAAGGGGGTGGATAATGGAAATTACATAATAATGATAAAATTTTATTATATTTAATATAATAAAGTAATTATTTATAATAAATATCATATATTTAGATATTTAATAAGAATAATTAATTGAAAGAGGTTGGTTAGGACATTACCTATTCTTCAGTAGACCTCATTTAGATCCATTATTAAGGAATTTCACGAAACACTTCCCCAAAAGAGTAACCCTGCTTGTCCAAAAATGGGAGAAGGATGATATTTAATTTTGAAGACATATCACTAGTAGGCCTTGGGTTTGAAACTATCACTGAGGGTATATCATAAAAATAAATGGGAGGTATTACCATCTAAGAGAAACATGAGGAAGAGAAAGATAAGCCATATAAAACAATAAACTCATATTAGGATTGATAAAAATAAATCCAAAGTGCATAAATTTAATTTCAAATAATACACAAACTAATGGAAAGGAAAGTACCAATAACAAAATTGTAAACACGACAACAGCCATAAAGCCCAAGAATCTCTTACAAAACCATGAGCTAGTAATATCCATACTAATCTCCGACTCTATCCTACTGACCTAAAAATAGTTTTTGTATATATATATGGGGTGATAATAATAGTATAATCAGTATTATCTTCCTTATATCCTCTTTTTAAAAAGGTAAATAAAGACTAATAATGTACACTGAACAATAGAGACACTAACTTGTCACTTAAATATTTATACTATGTATCACAACCTCACCATGGATATCTATCAGAAAGTATTACATATTAAATTTCATATATTATAGTAATGAAACATAAAGGGTACTCATCTACCACTTCGCCAATATTTTTCTTCTTTTCCCCAACCTTTTATGTCCTGGTCTCAAAGAAGTAATACAATCAGAAAATCAATGGGCTTAGTATCACAACATGAACTTCATACATCACATCATCACATTATCTCATCCACATATCCATATAGTAACCATATAGTTTCAGGGATCCACCACATCATGTATACTTTTATCATACATCAAGTGTCATACCTCAATCCCTCACATCCCATACACTGGGTAAGGTATCTCAATCCATCACATCATATACACGTTGAACAAATAATAATCATTTGATTACTATATCTAGAGATACTTGTGTACGAAATAATCATAAGTTATTACATACCTATGCCCAAATATATGGGAAACTAACCACTTTTCATACCATCACAAATACTACCAAGGGAAGAGAGCTAATCAAGAAGGGGTACTCATCTATCCATCCGCCCAACCTAGATGTTTTAGAAAACACTCTACCAGAGTCTCCTTGAGGCTAGTTTCCCAAAATGACTTTAGTGGAGTAGTGTATGAAATCAGAATAAATATAGGATACAATATTGAACATAAATACACTACAGGCATAACATAGTCATAGACATAACTATAGTTATCATCACATAGATACCCAACTACTATTGCTAGGGACTAAATATCTTATAAGCACACAATCATTTCAAAGGAGCTACATTAAATTTCTTATTCCATTTTTATCATTTAATTTATATTAAATAATTCCTTAATGATTAATTAAAATTTTCTTTATTACATTAAAAAAACATCAATTATCATTATGATACACTTTATTACCCTCAAGAGAAGTCCATGCTCTCTAGGGATAATCTAGTTGTCCATGATTTTTTAAGATTAACATTATCATTTTCATTACATAAATAACCAACCCAAGGGTTATTTTTTTTAATAATTATCATTACCATTCAAAAATTATAATTACTCTAGGAAAAAACATCCTAATCTACCACAAATATGTATGAAACCAAGCACATCCAGTTTCCTTGATAAGTTGGGAAAGGAATGTAGCTAAAATAAGAAACTCAATCATCATCCATTAAACATATTCATTATCAATAAAGATTACTTATTTAATCAAAAAATGTTTAATCCCATCTTAAACCCATTCTATCATCTCCAAATTCATCTTACAACCCCTTGTGTTTATCCCAAGCATAACACCATCGTAGGCATCAACTGCTACCACAACCTCGACCCCCTACCCATATCTCATTATCCATCCCAGGGTCATCTATACTTTTATGATATCACATTTTAAGTATCATATCTAGAGAAAACATATGGAAGAAAACAAAAAAACCTAGAAAATAGGGAAAATTATGCCCTAAAATAATCCATTTAGCATTTTCATGTAAATCGGTGCTCCCAGACCCCAAATCAATACAACAATACTTTATAATCAAATTGAAAATATCATACCCAAATACTTATATTCATCGAAAAACTGATTTTTATTCCATATTCAATTAAAAAATTCATTATTCACAAGTTAAAAAAATGGGAAGCATAAGGAATTATCAATAACAATATATTAGAATTATTAAAATATTCGCTCTATCATAAAACTAGTTTCAACAATCTAAAAGATGAACAATTATCAATTAAAATTACTTTTACTATTATCAAAAACATTAATTAACATTATTTACATTATTTAACAAATTCCATTAACAGATGGAATAAAACATTCAATTAAAAAACAATACATGCATTAATTTTATTTCCATCTAATTATGATAAAAACAGATTGTTGAACATGCCTCTTTATTATCCAACCAACAAATTTTTACCAGATTTTTTTTCTTTATATGATTTCATAAATTTCAACATGATATACCAAATATAAAATCATGATAAATATTTCATAGTATAGATATCACACTATATAAAAAATCCGTGAGGAAAATCATTATCATAGTGGAATCAAACAACCTGTAATCACTCCAACCATAAACCAAATCCATTCTTTAATCTGGTTCAATATTTATAAGATTAATTTCACAACCATATAAATTTATAAAACATGGTAAATTTACAATCAAATTTAAATAAAATTGAAGCATTTAATTCCCCACAAATTTCATTTCATGAACACACTTCTAAATTATAAGAAAAACACTATTATAATGATGAAGATAAAATTACAATGCATGGAAGAAGGAATAGGATTAAAAAATATTATGTAAAGATAAAAAACTAGAAAAAATAGGTAAAACAATCCTGATATTACTGTCACACCCTGACCGTAGATATCTTTATTTCTCTTCTTTCTTGGTCCCGATTTAAATTTTTCAAAGTTTAGTTTTGTTGGCGGTTTCGCGCCAGTGCACGGTCATCGCATCATTAGCGGTGACCGTGTGGCTGGCCCAGCTGACGACGTGTTCGCCCGACGTTTAAATTTTAGAATTTTATGTTGACATTCTATTATATATTTTATAATTATTATAAAAACTTATTATTATTATTATTATCATAAAGTTATTATTATTTTTATTATTTTTATTATTTTTATTATTATTATTATTGTTACTATTGTTATATTATTATTATTATACATTTTATTATATTTAGTATTATTATAAATCATTATAATAATTATTATTATAAATATTATTATAATTATTATTATTATCTTTTTTATTATCATATATATATAAATTTTAATACCCTAACCCTAATCTCACCCCCTCTCTTTCCCTCTTGCGCCACACTCCCCTCCCCCTCTTTTCTCTCCTCTCTCTTCTCCCCCCCCCCCCCCCCGTGAGGCTCCCCCTTCCCTCTCCCACTTTCACCCAGCTTCCCCAACGGCCCTCTCCTTCAGTGTCGACCCCATCCCGGCTCCCTCTGCCTCTCCGACGTCTGGCGTCCCGACCCCTGCCTCGTGGCCTCGCCGCACCGGCCACCCCGGCTACCGGCCCGCACCCTCCCCTGCACCTCCCTGGCCGACTCCCGTCCAGCTCCCGCTCTGCCCGGCGCCCTCCACCGCCCGCGGCTCGCCGCACCGAGCCCGCACCCGGCCTCCCTCCGTCGTCGCACCCTCCGTCTCCATCCCGGCCCTCCAGAACCTCCCTCTCGGCGGCCCGCCTCTGCGCCCTGCCGCCTCCACCAGTCCGGCCACCCCGTCGCCGGCACACCCTCCTGCCGAACCGCCGCGCCACACCTCCGGCCTCCCGACACCCCCGCTCCGATCCGTTCTCCCCGCTCGGTCTCCCCTGTAAGTTGGAGGCTTGGTTTTATTTTGTTATTATATTATTATTATAATTGTGTTATTATTTCTATTATGTTAATATCATTATTATTATGATGATATTATTATTATTGTTATTATATTATTATTATTATTATTATTGTTTTGTTAATTTTATTCTATCATTATTATTAAGTTATTATTATTATTATTATTAATATTATGATATCAATATTATTATTACTACATTATTGTTATTATTGTTATATTATTATGGCTATTATTATTATTATTCTATTATTTTTATTATTATTCTTATTAGTATTATGTTATTATTATTATTAGATTATTGATATTATTATTATTTCTATGTTAATATTATTACATTATTATAATTATTATTATTATTATTAATATACTATTATTATTATTATTATTATGTTGTTCTTATGACTACTACATTATTATTATTTTTATTATTATCATATTAATATTATTAAGTTATTATTATTGTTATTATGTTATTGTCATTATTATTATGATTATGTTATTATTATTATATTATTATTGATATTAACATTATATTATGGTTATCGTAATATTATTATTATTATTATATTATTATTGTTATTATTATTATATTATTATAATTATGCTAAATTATTATTGTTATTATTATTATTATTATATTATTATAATTATTATTATTACTATTATATAATGTTATTATTATTATTTTGTTATTATTATCACTATTATTATTATTTTTACATTATTATTATTATTGATATTACTATTATGTTATTATTATTGTTGAACCTGTTTAACGTTCTATTCTTTTAGGACCTGTTTGACGGCGCAATACGGTGCGACCATTACGTAACGGGAGTTTTGTGCTATGTCGTTTTTCGTTCCGATTCGAGGTAGTTCTACCATTGCACTTGCCTTTAAATTTAGAATTTATTTATTCCTTGACTTTTTATTATGTTTCAGTAGATTTAAAAGTATTATTAAGTAGTTTTATAGTGTGGTGATCTACTGATGATAAAAGCGGTTTTAATTCTATTGTTTCATTGAAAGTGTTTTTCTTGGATTTAATTGTGTGCTTCCATGGTAGTATTGCTAAGTGGTTCTTCCTGAATAATGAAATTCGTGTTGAATTGTGTTTTGAAATTTTTGTGGTGTGTGTAAATTAGTAGGTGTATTGTTAATGGAAAAGGTGTTTCTTAGAACTTGGATTAGAGAAAATGACCGTATGATCTTTAAACATGATTTTCGAAAATGTAAGTGTGGTTCTTGGTTGATGAAAGATGTTTTCCTTTGTCGCGTGAACAAAAGTTTGGATTTCATTTAAAAAATAACATTCCTTCAAAAAAGTGATTAAAGGCCCGTTTGACTCTTGATAAAAGTGGGGTGCGTTTGGATATTGAAAAATGATTTTACTTGTGATACCAATGTGTTTCAGGTTTAATATGCTGATTTGAGATTCTTAAATAAAGTTCTAAGTGTGATTCTGGTTTTCAATAAAATGGCTTATGTCATATACCTTTAGAAATACTTTAGTATTAAACGGTTAAAAATGTGAATGATGTGGCGGCCCAGTTGGTACCTTATTGATTGTGAATTGACTATTTATATACATATACGTACTTATGGGGCATCTCTAGAGGGGGAATTCCCTTCGAGGGTTGTCCTGTAGCAATGTCCGTGTAAGGGGTTGGCAAGTGCGGTGAGATGAGTCACGTGTGCGAGGGTCTCCCACTTACACAGTGTTATTAAAACCACCATGGGTTCCTGGGCGTCCTTTAGAGAATCGAGTGACGGTTGCTGGCTAACCCCGATTAGACGGGTTAGTCCCCCCCTTGGTAGGTAAGGCCTTGTGGGGTGTGCCACTGGTTGGCTGTTAGGGCAGCCAGTTGGTTATTGACTATGGAGTACCATGCCGGCAGGTAGTCTGAACCCGAGTACATCCAGGGGTTTTCTAGGGATGTTTAGGATCGCCCATGGTTATTGCTTATAACTTCTGGTTTACTTTTACTTGCACTTGTTTTCCCTGCTTGTTTACTTATAGTCTTCCTCACAGTTTACACTGTTAGATTTTGGAAAAATGGTTTGAAAATGTAAATACTTTATTCTCCTTGTGTAAGATTTGAAAATGTAACACTTCTTTGCTTTTAGAATGAGTTTAAAACAAATTAAAGGAATCCAACTTTCGAAAAAGAATAAGAGAAATGTCTCGTGTTTTGATTTTCAAGTGAAACATTATGAAAGCTTATTTTTATACATTGTAGTTCAAACCTGGATTATGTAGATTCTTTATTTACTGGAAGTGCTTTGGGATTTTTTGTGGGGCTCACCTACTGAGTACTTTTGTTCTCATGCCTATCTTTTACCATTTCAGTTGCAGGTTCCTTGTGTTCAGGTTTTCCTGGCTTGAGTCTCTCAGTGGTGGAGCGACGTTGGTTTGTAGTTGGGTGGTGACCTGTGAGGTCATGTGGAGGTATGTCGTGGTGTAGTTTTTTTTATGACGTTAGTTTTGTCTGTTTTGTTTAGTTTATATTCTTTCTTCAATCCTGTTTTTGGTTTGTGATGAAATCATTCCCAACTATTAAAATTTCAATGCCTGACACTTGTTGCCATCTGGGGGGGGTCGGGAACGCTCCTCGGGACTTGCCGCAGACCAGCTCGGGTGACCGGTTCAGGGTCGACCTGGGCTGGTTCGTGACTAAATGGTATCAGAGGGAGGTTCTTGTTATTTGTGTCATCCGGTAGGTAGAGATTAGGACTGTCGGGACTCGATAGGTAGGTACGGGAAGGACGTCATGAACCCTCACCCGTTCCGCACCTCGAGTCGCCAGGGGTAGTCCAGAAATTGTGTCTTTGTGCCTTTCTGGTTTGTCTTGGATTGATAGATGACAACGGAGGCAAGCCGACGTTACATCGTGATTTCACATGGAGTAGTGAACCATGTGGAGTCCGAGTACATGGTTTGAATCCCTCCTAGTGGTCGACGCTGACTTGGAACATGGCCCACTACTATGTCACTAGGTTGAGCGTGACTACTAGTTCCTCACTCCAGTGGTTGATGTATATTTGGATGCTACATTTGTTTTGGTCTGTGTAAGTATGTTGTTGGAAATGAAAAAGGATTTTGAAAAATTGGACTGGTTTCTTTTAAAAGACTTTAAATGTATGAAATGGGTTTTAAAACTGAAATCTCTTGAATTTCAAATTCGTTATTTCTTGGAATTGGTTAAGAATGATTTGGGGTGAAACCTCGGTTCCACTTTATGAATGTTTGCACATGTGTGAGAATGCATGAAAAATGTGTGTTGGTGTGTGTATTAATGGACAGTGGATAAATACATGTGCAATGGGTCATGGGAGTACCTGGGTGTGTATTTGAAATTTAACGCTTGACTTTGTTTTCTAAATTGGATTTAAAGGGGAAACGGTTTTGGAAAGTTTTTGGTTTGAAATTGGATTGGTTTTGGAAAGTAGTCTTAAAAGAGGGTGGTTTTAAAGTCAAAAATAAAAAAAAATGATTTTTAAAAGGAGATTTTATTTTGGGTTGTGTTTGTGTTTGTTTGGTCTTTGTGCTGATTATTTTTGATGAAGACACTTTTATTGAGGTTGCTTTGGGTTGATATTGGTTTTGGATTTGTGATTTTTATGTCGCTCAGGAAATGCCGCCCAGAAAGGTCTCTAAGGATTCTGATAGGTCATGCCAAGTTTTTGGTCCTCCTCTGACTTTGCCTATTCTTCATGGTGATCAGGGTCCGTTAGAGGCAGTGAAATGGCTCGAGGAAGTGGAGCGTGTCTTTAGAATGTTGGGAACTCCCGATAATGTTAAGGTTCGTGCAATTATGGAGTTGTTCGAGGGTCCAGCTCTAGACCAGTAGAAGATGGTTACCCCACCGTCAATGTATGTTGAAATGACGTGGGATGTCTTTAAAACAGTTTTCATCCTATGGTTTGTACCTGAGGAAGTGAAGCTGGATAAAAAGAGAGAACTTGTGCATATTCAACAAGGCCAATGGACGGTGAAGGCATATGTTGACAATTTTAAGGAACTGATTTCCTTTTCCCCAGAGGTGGCGTCGCATGAACTCATGAAGGCCTCTCTTCTCACTGGGGGTCTTCGTCCAGAGATCAAGGAGTGATTCCTCCCTTCTAAAGACCTTTGTTTCGAGAAGCTGGTAGAGGAATAATTCTTGGCTAAGTTGGTTTTCAGTGTGCGGGTGGTTGATACTTCAGCGTCCCCTATTGTTCGTAAGTGTTCCCCCTCTGGTGAGGAAAAGGCGCCAGAGATACCTATTCCTAAGGAGTTATCCCCTTTGGTCCCAGCTTCTAGTTCATCAGATCGTTCGATGGAATGCTATCAATGTGGTTGTTTCGGGCATTTAAAGTCGTCTTGTCGCAACCCTCCAAAGACGTGTCATCGATGCGGTTTTCTGGGTCATCTGGGGAAGTTTTGGAGGAAGCGTCACTTGAGGAGGATGCTGCGATTGGAGAGTGCCAGTACCTGACTGTGTGGCAGAAGATGCTTCAGCCATCAGAGCCCCAGCCACAGGTCTTGGGGTGAAGCTCACACACAGTCAGGAGTTCCCAGGGTTGTGAAGTCTTGGTCCAGGTTCTGTCTTCCGTATTGACGGTGGAGCAATTAAAAACCTTTTCATATTTGTTTTCCTGTTATTAAAGTTCCAACATTGTTGTAAATGCATTGTTTTTCTATAAAGTTATGATGGACTTGTTCTATGATAATCCAAGCAGACTTGTCATGTGGACATAATATTCTGAATCTTGTGTCCTTCTTAAAATGTGTGTTTGACCCTTGTGTGGGTTGACCTCGGTTTAGATATGTTGTCGATGTGGTTATGTTTTGTGGACTTTAATGGATCATTTCTCCATTTTGATGTTGGTTAAATATTTGCTTGTGGGTTCTCCCAGGTGTTGATGTTGTTGACTCTAGTCGTGGGTTCAATGTTTCGACGGAGGTGTTGTTTTGATCGTGTTATAGGAGTCGTTTTGGATCGGTTATGAGTCCCCACACTGGAACCAACCCCCTGAGGGTAGTATGTTTGGAGTGTTAAAATTTTTGAACTAGTTGAGTTCTTGTGGTGGGGAGAACCCCTTTGTGTTCTCCCCTCACCCTCAGACTCCATTATTCTCTTGAATTGGTCAAGTGTGACCTGTGTAGAGTAAGGTCATCCTGAGATTCTTAGTTCTTTTCGGTTCTTTTAGTTTTGTTTGGGCATGGACCTGAATCTTGACCAACTTTTGTCTTGGTGACTTTCTGGGGGCAAAAAGTGTCTGTGGTGGAGAGAATTGTCACACCCCGACCACAGATATCTTTATTTTTCTTCTTTCTTGGTCCCTATTTAAATTTTTCGAAGTTTAATTTTGTTGGCGGTTTCGCGCTAGTGCGCGGTCATTGCATCGTTAGCGGTGACCGTGTGGTTGGCCCGGGTGACGACGTGTTCGCCTGACGTTTAAATTTGAGAATTTTATGTTGACATTTTATTATTTATTTTATAATTATTATAAAACCTTATTATTATTATTATCATAAAGTTATTATTATTATTATTATTATTATTATTATTATTGTTACTATTCTTATATTATTATTATTATACATTTTATTATTTTTAGTATTATTATAAAGCTTTATTATAATTATTATTATTATAAATATTATTATTATTATTATTATTATATTTTTTATTATCATATATATATATATATATTTTTTAATACCCTAACCCTAATTTCACCCCCTCTCTTTCCCTCTTGCGCCGCACTCCTCTCCCCCTCTTTTCTCTCCTCTCTCTTCTCTCTCTCTCTCCCCCATGAGGCTCCCCCTTCCCTCTTCCACATTCACCCGGCTTCCCCGACGGCCCTCTTCTTCAGCGCCGACCCCATCCCGGCTCCCTCTGCCTCTCCGACGTCCGGTGTCCCGACCCCTGCCCCATCGCCTCGCCGCACCGGCCACCCCGGCTGCCGGCCCGCACCCTCCCCTGCACCTCCCTGGCCGACTCACATCCGGCTCCCGCTCTGCCTGGCGCCCTCCACCGCCCGCGACTCGCCGCACCGAGCCCGCACCCGGCCTCCCTCCATCGCCGAGCCCTCCGTCTCCATCCCGGCCCTTCGACACCGCCCTGTCGGCGGCCCGCCTCTGCGCCCTACCGCCTCCACCAGTCCGGCCACCACGTCGTCGGCGCACCCTCCTGCTGAACCGCCGCGCCACACCTCCGACCTCCCGATACCCCCACTCCGGCCCGTTCTCCCCGCTCGGCCGCCGCTGTATGTTGGAGGCTTGGTTTTATTTTGTTATTATATTTTTATTATAATTGTGTTATTATTTCTATTATGTTAATATCATTATTATTATTATGATAGTATTATTGTTATTATATTATTGTTATTATTATTATTATTTTGTTAATATTATTCTATCATTATTATTATGTTATTATTATTATTATTATTATTATTATTATTATTATTATTATGATATCAATATTATATTACTACATTATTGTTATTATTGTTATATTATTATGGCTATTATTATAATTATTATGCTATTATTTTTATTATTATTATTATTAGTATTATGTTATTATTATTATTAGATTATTGATATTATTATTATTATTATGTTAATATTATTACATTATTATTATTATTATACTATTATTATTATTATTATTCTATTATTATTATTATAATGTTGTTATTATGACTACTACATTATTATTATTATTATTATTATCAAATTAATATTATTAAGTTATTATTATTGTTATTATGTTATTGTCATTATTATTATGATTATGTTATTTATATTATATTATTATTGATATTAAAATTATATTATTGTTATGCTAATAATATTATTATTATTATATTATTATTGTTATTATTATTATATTATTATAATTATGCTAAATTATTATTGTTATTATTATTATATTATTATTATTATTGTTATTATTATATTATGTTATTATTATTATTATGTTGTTATTATCAGTATTATTATTATTTTTACATTATTATAATTATTAATATTACTATTATGTTATTATTATTGTTGAACCTGTTTAACGGTCTATTGTTTTAGGACCTGTTTGACGGTGCAATACAGTGCGACCATTATGTAACGGGTGTTTTGCGCCGTGTCGTTTTTCGTTCCGATTCGAGGTAGGTCTCCCATTGCACTCGCCTTTTAAATTTAGAATTTATTTATTCCTTGACTTTTTATTATGTTTCAGTAGATTTAAAAGTATTATTAAGTAGTTTTACAGTGTTGTGATCTGCTGATGATAAAAGCTGTTTTAATTCTAGCGTTTCATTGAAAGTGTTTTTCTTGGATTTAATTGTGTGCTTCAATGGTAGTATTGCTAAATGGTTCTTCCTGGATAATGAAATTCATGTTGAATTGTGTTTTGAAATGTTTTTGGTGTGTGTAAATTAGTAGGTGTATTGTTAATGGAAATGGTGTTTCTTTGAACCTGGATTAGAGAAAATGACCGTATGATATTTAAACTTGATTTTGGAAACTTTAATTGTGGTTCTTGGTTGATGAAAAATTTTTTCCTTTATTGCGTGAACAAAAGTTTGGATTTCATTTAAAAAATAGCATTCCTTCAAAAAAGTGATTAAATGCCCGTTTGGCTCTTGATAAAATTGTGGTGCATTTGGATATTGAAAAATGATTTTACTTGTGATACCAATGTGTTTTAGGTTTAATATGCTGATTTGAGATTCTTAAATAAAGTTCTATGTGTGTTTCTTGTTTTCAATAAAATGGTGTATGTAATATCCCTTTAGAAATTCTTTAGTATTAAACGGTTAAAAATGTGAATGATGTGGCGGCCCGGTTGGTACCTTATTGATTGTGAATTGACTACTTATATACATATACGTACTTATGGGGCATCTCTAGAGGGGGAATTCCCTTCGAGGGTTGTCGTGTAGCGATGTCCATGTAAGGGGTGGGCAAGTGCAGTGAGATGAGTCACGCATGCGAGGGTCTCCCACTCACACAGTGTTATTAAAACCACTGTGGGTTCTTGGGTGTCCTTTAGAGAATCGAGTGATGGTTGCTGGCAAACCCCGATTAGACGGGTTAGTCCCCCCTTGGAAGGTAAGGCCTTGTGGGGTGTGCCACTGGTTGGCTGTTAGGGCGGCCAGTTGGTTATTGACTATGGAGTACCATGCCGGCAGGTAGTCTGAACCTGAGTACGTCCAGGGGTTTTCTAGGGATTTTTAGGATCGCCCATGGTTATTGCTTATAACATCTGGTTTACTTTTACTTGCACTTGTTTTTCCATGCTTGTTTACTTATAGTCTTCCTCAAAGCTTACACTGTTAGATTATTGGAAAATGGTTTGAAAATGTAAATACTTTATTCTCCTTGTGTAAGATTTGAAAATGTAACACTTATTTGCTTTTAGAATGAGTTTAAAACAAATGAAAGGAATCCATCTTTCGAAAAAGAATAATAGAAATGTCTCGTGTTTTGATTTTCAAGTGAAACATTATGAAAGCTTATTTTTATACATTGTAGTTCAAACATGGATTTTGTAGATTCTTTATTTACTGGCAGTGCTTTTGGATTTGTTGTGGGGATCACCTACTGAGTAATTTTGTGCTGAAGCCTATCTTTTACCATTTCAGTTGCAGGTTCCTTGTGTTCGGGTTTTCCTAGCTTGAGTCGCTCAGTGGTGGAGCGATGTTGGTTTGTAGTTGGGTGGTGACCCGTGAGGTCATGTGGAGGTATGTCGTGGTGTATTTTTGTTTATGACGTTAGTTTTGTCTGTTTTGTTTAGTTTATATTCTTTCTTGAATACTGTTTTTGGTTTGGGATGAAATCGTTCCCAACGATATAAATTTCAATGCCTGGCACTTGTTGCCATCCCAGGGGGATCAGGAACGCTCCTCGGGACTTGCCGCGGACCGGCTCGGGTGACCGGTTCAGGTTCGACCTGGGCAGGTTCGTGACAATTACCATGTATTGATCATTATGATTTTAGGATTAATCCCTTTCAAAAGAAACTAAAAATCCTTTAAAACTACTCTTGGAGACCTAGAGTTGAGGTGGGAGAAGAGTGATAAAGTGGTCATTGAATGGGTTTTGATTTATTTATAGACCCATAGAAAAAGAGATCTCCATAGAAAAACCCTATAAACCACACTATGGAACCGGCTGAGATGGGGAATTCTAAAGCGCATCATGAGGTACAATTCTATAAATACCATTATTCAAATAATTCACTATGTTCCACGGGATGATCCTATAAAAGTGTATTTAGGGGATTTGATTCAACTCTAATAACCATGTTGTAGGACATCCTTCTCAACAAGGAGGTTATGTCACAGCCTAACCACCATGTAATTCCTACTTCCATTTTGGAATTAGCCTCAAAACCCACTATGTTGCAGCCTCCTCTCTCCATGCCTCAGTGCTCGACCAATGAAGAATTACCTACGACATAGCCTACCTCCATGGGGTATCCATGCCTGAAAAGTTAGTAGAACTATTTTCCTCCATTAACTCTCTTATTCCACAACCAGAATCTACTATGTTATAGCCACCTCCCTTATGGTGAAGCATAGCCCTCCATGACACATACATTCAATTTTTTGTAGTGCCCCCACCCATTTTCATTCAAACACTCCCCCAAACACAATAGATCTTCCTTTAAGTGCCCCAAAAGTTAAAAATACCAATATAAGTGGATTCTAGAATTCAATTACTTATATCATATACCTCTCAAACCATTATTTTTCTTAATAATTATAGGATAAACACATAGATAATGAAAGAAAATGGGTCATTTGAATAGTCACCACATGAGATACCGCACAATAATTTTACTATCACCAGAGCTCAACCACCACAAACTATGTTAAAAATTAAAAACAATTAAATAATAGTAGTATGTACTAAATATTCTACCATAGGAGATACCTCACAAATGATAACAATTCCACAATAATCAATGATAGAGGAAGTCACATCATAAACAGGTAAAGATCAACAACCAAAACTAGAATTATAATAGAACAACAGCTAAACATAAAACTTATTGGGGTACTAGACTTGTATCTACATATCAAATTCTCATTTACTTTCCTCGACATCACCATGTTACCCCCAAGACACAAGCCAATGCTATAACATTCTTGTACAGTACCTTCCCCGGGAAGTCCTAGATCTCTACAGTCCTCTCCTCGAAGGTCTAATCATTGTAAAAAATTATCACACCATAATAAATGATATAAGATTCACCATGAAGATAATAGAGAATATAGGACATGTGAAATCATTAAATATCAGTATCTTATATTAAGGATGTTCTATCTAATATACCGTGGATCCAACATGAGCTAACACCATGAAAGGCCTATGAAACTGGGGAAAAAGCTTACACCCACATCCAAATCTTTACTACCCACGAAGAGGAGTCACCTTCAGGAACATATGATCTATAAAACTAAACTCCATAGGTATTCTCATATGATTAGAATAGGATTTATAATGATCCTACATCGCTTTCATTACTTGTGAATTACCTGCATCATATCTATCGTATTTTTTACTCGCTCCATCCAATGAATTACTAAATCTTTAACCCGAGTCTAGAAAAATGTAGAATGGAATGGTTGTAAATACAAAGCATAAAATGATTCTAAAACAATTGGAGAGTAAAAATATTATTATATAAAAACTAATCAAAAGGTAGGTGCATAATCCATGGACATTTTAAATCTAGGATATAAGAGCACAACATGTCTTCATGTGTCTTAATAGTATGCTCTCTCTAACCCCCAGTTTGTGGATGAAAAGTAGTTATAAGCCATAACTGAGATATGAAAGATTTCTAGAGACCCATATGCACTCTATAGTAAAAATATGGATCACAATCAAAGATGATATTACTTAGGAATCAATGGAACCACACCACCTCCATCAGGTATTTCCATGAAAAAATCTCTACTATTTTCAACTCCTTGATTGCTATAAATTGGGATTATTTAATCATACAATACACTACCACCCATATAGTATTAAAGCCTTACTAGGATAGAAGGAAATAGATTATGAAGTATATAATGGTTTCCTCCCACTTGAATTGTGGAACATCAAATGGTTTGAGAAACCCACTAGGACCACAATGCATGATGTTCGCCTTTTATTAGACCCAACATTGATACGTAAACTTAGAAAATACACACTTTAATGAAGACCACCAAAATTGACCTCTCAAATATCAGTACATTTTTTCACACCTAGATATATCTCCAAATGTGGCATAAACTTCCCTAAATCAATACACGGTGTTTTTCATCCTCAGACTAACCTTCAGGGGAACCACTAAAAACAATTCAAACTCTCCGGACCTTCACCTCATTATCCTCAAAATGGGACTCCCCCACTTGTAGCACCAAATATGACTTCACAATCATTATAAAAATATAAAATATATTATCAAACTCTCCCATGTAAATTTTTGTCATTGATAACTCTTTCATCAGTCTATATGAATATCCATATTCATGCATGACACCACTACATGAATTCTTGGTCAACGCATCATCTATAAAATTCCACTTTTCTATTGTATGATAAATATTTAATCCGTAATACTGTAGAAATTACATCCACTTTTTCTTTCAAAAGTTCAAGTCATGCTGGGAGAAGACATTTCTTAGTATCATTTTATCAGTAAAAATCAAAAAATGATCCTAGTTGAGGTAATGTCTCCACAACATCAAAGAAATCACAACCATAGAAAACTCAAGATCAGGGGAGGAATTGTCACGCCCATGGGTATTTAGCTAATAATACATATAATAAACAATTTATATATACTTAATTTGATCAAAATCCAAACCATGATGTGAATCATCATCGAAAATCTCAAACTAAACTCTTTTCGATAGATAAATAATCAGAGTGCTTTCCATATTAACCTTTATTTACATAAAACATTCCAAAAAATATTTAGTCTATAATAATGATTGATCATTAAATGTCAATGTTGTTATAGGATTCACAACCTAAGAGAAATAGGCTATGAACCTCCTATAATAACCACAAATACCTAGTAAACTTCTCACATCTATGACTGTATTAGGAGTTTCATAAGAAATAACTTCCTTGACCTTTGAAGTATCCATATCTACTCCTTGATTGGATATGAAATTCCCAATGAAATGAATTTCATGATCCCATAACTCATACATTGACAACTTTTCAGATAGTTTCTGATGATGAAGAATTCCCAAGACAATATGCTGATGCTCTGTATGCTCCTCCTCAATTTCATTTTACACAAGGATATCATTGATGAAAACTATCGTGAACTTATCTAGAAACTCTCTAAACATTGAATTCATAAATCTTGTGATCACATATATATAATTATTCACACTGAATAGCTTTCCAACAAACTCATTATTCCCATAATGAAAATAATAAAGTAGTCTTTGATACATCAACCTCTTCCAGCCACAACTAATGAAATATTTTATGTATATTTATCTTCAATAAAAATGCTATTCCTTCATTTGGTCAAATAAATCATCAATTGATGCTTGTTGGTAGAAGTAATTTATTTTCACTTGATTGAAGTGAGGATAATCTATTCAATGATATAAACATCCATCAGTCTTATTCACAATGAAAACTAGTGTACCCCAATGTGGAACACTTGGATGAATAAAATCCCATTCTAAAATATCATTGATCATTATCCATAGATCTAATAGATTAGAAATAATTTTCATATATGGATACATTAGGATATTATAAATACATGACTGTAGAACTATACCAAACTTGATGTCCCATTGAGGGGATGATTCTTCAACCTCTTCTAAAAATGCTTCATGTTACTCTTCTAAATCCATGGGAAACACTAATGGATGATCCTCTGATGAACACAACATCAACTAATCCCTAAATGAAAATAGTGATGGAACAGACCTATGACACATCTAAAGGTCTTGCTCATTAATAATAATTTTTCTCTCTCCATCAGCATCATTAAACACAACCAACCTCATGATGTAATCCATAATAGTATGTACGGAATATAACCAATCCCTGTAGAATATTATGTTGTATGGTCCTATCCATAAACATAAGAAATCTCCCTATGATAATTCTAAAAAAAACTATCTCGTAGTCTCTATACACTTCATGCGAGTCAGATCAACCACCAACTAGAATATTCAATGTCAAGGGAACTGGAAACCAAAATACCTTGAGTCCAAAATAATGTATAGGGTTTTGTCATATGTAGTAGTGTGTATCTACAAAATCAAACAATGCATTCATCTATATACAAAACAAAAAGGGGTACCTTAAATGATGGTGAGATCACCCATCATTGGCAATGCAAGATGAAGTAGTTTACCATGGCCTACTTTGTTTCCTCATTGAACCTAATGATGAAAACCTACATGGTCATGATCTTGTCTGTAAAAATTAGGAGAATATAGGGGATATCCTATACCAACATTAGGCTTGGACACCCTACTTCTACTACCTCTATTAAAACTACCTCAATGGAGGATCCAAAAAAGGAACACATGGCTTAATCTTAATGCTTATAATGTTTGGGAACTGTCATTGATAATGAAATAATCCTACATTATAAAAAAAATAATCTTACACCTTGGAGTAGGTCTTAGAGACACCACGCCTAGAAAAACTAGAGGGTGAGAACTCAGACCAACACCTAGCTAACTGAAAACCCATATATCCTAGAAACTGGGAACCATAAACAACATCTCAACATCATATTGAATAACAAAACCTCCCCTCTCATGATGATCCAGTTCTCACTACTATTCTATCAATAACATCTTCTCTCATCTGCCCCACGAGATATGTTAACAACATGAATGGGGTGAGCTATCACAACATTTTGGGATGAAAATAATCTTCAGAATCCCTCACCCTAGACATATCATCCAAAAATTGGTTTGAATAATGTTGAAAAATTCTCCTAAAATGGATCCTCAACTCCCACACATTGTAACTCTTCTATTGAAGGGTGAGTAGTTCTTAGTGGATAAATTCCTTCATTGTTGGATAAATAAACTATACACAGAACTAGTCTATAAAAATCCTACATGAGAAGTATGACTCCAAACATTACCAATGGAATAAGATCCACCACTACCACATTTACCCATGTAGCATTGTCACAACAAAAGAAACTCAGTGCTCCTTATAAGAATGAATCAATCATTATGTAATATCAACCTCTTCCAACAAGTCATATGTGAATGATTTTGAAATGGATCCCTAATAATTATGTATATAGTGGTGTTGAAACTCTTGGAGTGTCCTTTGAGTTTCATCGTCATCAATTTATAATTTGCAGTGATCTTTTGTCACATCCTGTTTAACATCGTTGTTGTAAACCTGGTGAGGAAGTTGACCAAGATCCATTCCTGTAAAAAAGAATAAATGGTTAAAGACACATAAAATAAGAATATTGAATATATAAAGTTAATTAATTACAAATATTATTTCATTATTTTAAGGTTTAATCTATCCCAAGTTTATCACATTTCAAACATATGTGTAATTAATAATGATGTATGATCCTCTCCAAGGTCTATACCCTACAAATAGTATCAATTTTCTTTGTAAGTTTGCCAAACAAAAATGTTTATGCACTAGATCATAGGGGGACGAAACTACCTATATCTCATCTAGTATATCATGTTTATGTCAATTAATAAACTAAGATAGCATTATTCCCCTACCAACACATGAAATATCACTCATTCCTAACTCCAAACGCCATCCTAAACCTCAACATGAACCTTCGATACCACTATATCAAGACCCCTACCCCAAATAATTACCCTTCTATCCCGAATATGAGAGTTTAAGGATAGTGACTACCAATTCCCATATCCATTTTGCCTCCAGTTAGAAACTATCAATGAGGGTATATCATACATATAAACGGGAGGCGTTACCATCTAATTAAATCATGTGGAAGAAATTGAAACGATAAGTACACTATTAAATGCCTACTCATATAGATAAAATAAATCCGAACTACATACATGTAATATCACAAAAGACTCAAAAACATATAATGAAACTACAAGTACCAAAAAGGTAATTGTGGTAGCAACCATAAATACCAAACATTTCTTGCAAAACCATGATTTATTATTATCCAGCCTGATCTCCAATATACTCATTCCAACCTAAAAACTATTAATATATTTGTGTGGGGTTGATCATAACAGTATAATCTATAAGATCTTCTATAGAGACTCCTATGAAATAGATAAAGAAAGCATAATAAAGTAAAATGATCAATAGTAAAGCTAACTCATCACATAAATAGGTATACTAAGTTTTTCACCCCGCCGTGGATATCTTTCACCAACTATCTCATAAAATATATCATATATTATAGTAAAGAAACATAAATGGTAACTTAATACCACTTCCCCACTAGTTTTTTGCTCTGAACCAACATCATACATCTTGTTCAATCTCTCTCAAAAAGTAATTATTTCCAAAAACACGTCGGCTAGGTGTCCCAAAATGAACTACGTAAATCACATAGTAAAATTATCTCATCCACATATCCTTATAATAACCATGTATTTTTTTGGATCAAACAAAAACTGTATGATATGTATCATACATCAGGTATTTTTCCTCATTCCATCATAACCCACACACCGAGTGAGGTACCTAAATCCATCATACCAAGAATAATCCTTTAATTTTCATATCAATAAATACATGTTTGTAAATTACCACAAAACATTAGAGTCATCTATAAACATATTTGAAAAAATACCACATGTATACCAGCACATAACACTATCTATATAAGAGAGTGGGGCTAGAGTGGGTAGTCATCCATCCGTCCTTACTGACCTATATGTTAGGGAAAACACCCTCTCATAGTCTACTAGGTTCTAGTCTCTCTAACCAACATGCGTAGGGTAGTATATAAAATCAAAAAAATAAAATATATAATATAGTTTATAACCACACTATAGGAATAACCTAGTCCTAGGATCAACTATAGCTGTCATCACTCTGACACCTGACTTCCACTATTAGGGACGAGATGTCCTATATGTACACAAGTTTTTTAAAAGAGATACATTAAATTACCTATTTTTTATTTATAATTTTATTTATTTTATTTAATTAAATATTCATTAATTGAATTTTCTATGAGAACTATATTTTATAAAGTATCCATTAGCATTAAGCTACACATTATTATCCTCAGGAAAATTCCATGCCTTCCACGTATAATCCAACAATCCATGATTTCTCAAGATTAACATTATCAATTGAATTCCAACAAGAACCAACCCCATGGGTTGATGATTTATTAAACACTGTCATTACCATTCCATAATTCCAGGTACTCTAGTAAAAACACCATAAACTACTGCAAAGAGAGATGTAACCAATCTCATCCAGTTTCCTCATGCAGTGTGGAAACGAATTCAGATAAAGCAAGAAGCCCATCCATCTTTCATTAAATTGATTCATTGTCCAACTAGCATAAAAATTGCAACACAATAATGGGTAATCCAATCTTAAAATGATTCCATAATCTCTAGTTCCATACTAGACACCTACATACAAATCTATATACATCTTTCAATCATAGGCATCAGTTGTTGTTATAAGCTTGGGCCTCTCATATGATATTTCATCAGTCATCCCAAGATCATCCATACCATGTTGATATCACAACAAATGGCTAATTTTAGAGCCCAAATAAGGTAGAAAACAAAAAAATATACAATAGGGAAAGATAGACCCTAAAGCAAGGGATTATGATTTTACATGCAAATAGGTTCTCATGGCCCCTAATTCTATAAATTCAGGTTTTATAAAAAAATCATCACTCTCGACCCCAATGGTTTTTCTTTATCAAAAAAATAATTTTTATTCTATACTATATTTAAAAATTAATTATTCATTGGTTCCAACATTGGAAAAACTATTGAATCATCAATAACAATATATTATAATTATTTAAACATGCACTCTAGTTTAAATCCATTTTCATCAAAATATGAGATGAAAATTTATCAATTAACATTCCATTTATTATTATCATCATTAAAAATTAACATTCATCGGGTTCTCTAACCAATCCCATTAACACATGGAATGACACATTAAATTAAACATGTGTACTTTCAAAAATTTGATTTCAATGAAATTTTGATAATAGTAGATTGTTAAACATTCGTCTTTATTATCCATCAAGTAAATTATTACTCAAATTACATTATTAATATGATTTCATCAATATCAACATCCTAACCCAAACACAAAATCATACAAAAAACATATTATGGATACCCCACAATCTGGTAAATCATGAGGAAAAATGTTATCATGATAGAAATAAATGACATGTAGTACTACAACCATAACCCAATTACATTATTTGATTTGGTTTAATATTTATTAGGTTAATGTCACTTCCATACAAAGGCATAAACCATGTTCAATTTTCAATTTCATATAAGTAAATGATAAGAAACAAATACCATACATACTTCATTCCATGACCATACCAAAAAAATGAAAACAAAAACACCATTAAAATGATGTAAATCAAATTCCAAAACCTAGAATGAGGAATGGATGGAAAAAAATTAAATATAGATAAACTAGTAGAAAAAATTATGTATAATGAACCATGGATTACTACAGATTTGTCTTTAGGATTTGAGGATCAATCCCTATAAAAAGGGTTATAAATCCTTCAAAATTCTAATTCGAGATATCTAGGGTTTTGAGAAGAAGAAATGGAAGATATATGGGTTTGAATGGGCATGGGGGTAATTATATACCCCCTAAAACAAATCCATGGTGCAACCCTATAGACCACACTGAAGAACTAGATGGCAAGGGGAATTATATTGTGCGACATGAGGGATCTCAATATAGCTATTTATGTACAAAAATATGTCTAAGTTCAAAATGAATGTTCTATAATTGTTAATTTGGGGATGTGACAGATCTCTAAGCACCACACCTTCAAACCCCTTCTCCAACAGATAGGCTATGCCACAACCCAGCCACTATGACACATCAACCCTCATTATTATAGTAACCTCAAAACCTTAAATGTTGCTTCATCATCTCTCTATGAAACAACACTTGACCACTATATAAGGACCTACATCATATCCTTCCTCTACTGTGTATCCATGATTGAAAAGGTAGTGGCCCTATTTTGTCTCCAAAATCTCTCTTAAACCATATCTAAGATCCAATATGTTGTGGAATATTACCTTACGGTTTAGAATACCCCCTCCATGTTATAGCCATCCATTTTTGGTAGTGGAACGCCCCATTTTCTCCAAACATCAGTAAACATTTCGAACCTCTTACGGGTGCCTTCAACAGATAAAAATTACCACAGATGGGATTCTTGGTTCTGATCCCTTATAAGGACCGTTGTCATGGTATTTTTAAAAGAAAACAACCTATATTTAATGTCAAGGGAAGTTACAATGATATTTGGGTATATTTTGGTTATGATTGGAGGATAAAAGTGGTGTAAATAAAAGAGATAATGGATGTCATTTTATAAGTCAAAGAAAGGTCACATGTGGAATTAATGAAAATATATAAACATTATATATTAATTTTCATTTTAAAGTGGAACCATGCATCAAGAATTTGGAATAAAATAAATTATATGGTTAAATCAATTAAAACAATTAGATTTGGACAAGTTTGAGAGGTATTTTAAACCATATCTTTTAGTTAAAACAATATTAACCCTAACTACAGTAACAAATTTTTCAATATTAAAGGTTTATAATTTTACTTATAAGGTAAATATTGGCTTATAAATAGAAAAGGATGACAATTTTAACCATTTACAATCCCTCATTTCTTATTTTAGTATTTTTATAATTTAAAAATAATTTATTAAAATTTTATTTAATATAAAATGTCATTAATGTCATTTTTGAGAAAATTTGTTTTATTTGACGTTAATATTTTGAATAAAAAAATGTAATTATAATATAATCTATTTACCGTTAAATTATTAATTATTATCAACTATAAAATTATTTTAGTGCCATAATTACTCAAATTACATTACTTTTAATTTTTTTAAAAATTATTTACTATGATTTTCCCACCACATTCCCAAGAACTGTGTCAGTATTTTATATAAGTTTAATGTTATTATATAATCACTATAAATTATAAATAAATGAACAACATAAATTTTATTTCATTATTCTCAAAAGAAATGTTAATATTTATTAACATCTTTTTTATCCCTATGTAAAAATATAAAATAAATTTAAAATAAAGAGAGTGACATTTTTATTTTTATTTATATAAAATATTATAACTGTCATTATTAAATTCAAAAAGAAAAAAATGAAATATAATATAATTTTTTTGGGATATGGTAGAATTAATCTCATCTAATAAAATTAAAGAATTTTTTGGATGGAGATTTAGACCTTACCTCATAGTTCTAACCCCCTTTTACCCATTTTACCATTACCACGATGATAAATATTTATCTTGGCTACTAGTCATAATTACAAATAATAAAAGAGACATGTTTACCAATAATTGTTTTCATTTATGGAATTAAATTGGCTCATGGATGAAAGCTATATTGCAGACAGCTTTACATGGTGTAACAACCATACATGTGGATACTACACATGGTGTCTTCTTGATTAGTGTCTAGTGAATAGTATCTTTTTCTTACTAACAAGCAATAAAGATATTCCATGTGTTATATATTATAATGTACCACTCACCACTAAAAATCTCTTTGGATTCTTGAACAAATAGGTATGATCTTTTCCTTTTTTCTAATTTTTGGATAAAATACCTAGGATTCCATGCGGTTGTGAGGGAGTCCTGAAAGAGGCCTTCCTAAGGACACCCATGGATGACTCTTCATAATAAGATAACAGGTATCAAATGTGATATTCAAACATAGACTAAATACCATGACACCATGGATAGGATATGGAGGTAGTTAGTAAAAATACTTACCAGATAAAGGCTATTTTGGAGAATAAATGGAATGAAGTCATGTTCTGTGAGATTTAGAATAAAAAATATGTCATGGATGAAATAATATTGAAACATGAGATCCTTTCTCATAAAAAATACAGGGTAAAGTGACTTCGGGAAGGTGATCATAAAACATAGTATTTTCATTCTTATATCAAAGAAACACATAATTTTAAGAGACCCAACATTCTCATAGAGGATGGCCCATACTCAGAAGATCAGTATGTGGTGAGAGAGATGGAGGATGAGCACTTAAAATTCCTTTTAATAGGGAATAATCCTCAAAAGAAAGAAGGATACCCAAGGGGTTCTGAATATATTTTTAATGTAATTCCACACAAGGTTATAGAGATGGATAACAACACAATAATGGTTATCCCGAATCAGAGGGATATTTGCAATGCATTATGGAATCTTACACCAGATATTTTGCCGTCCAAGATGTATTTCCATGATCCTTATATAGGGCTTCATGGTACATGATTAGGATGGAAATGGTGAAAATAATACAGGACTACATTCACAGGGGAAGCCTTCCAATGTAACATGTTCCATTAAGATACCGATGATATCGAAGGTTAATGAACCAAATTACCTCAATTAATATCTTTTAATATATATTTATATATTCAATGTTCCCTATAAGGTGATAGATTGTATACATTAAAAGAGGATCATGTTCTACCTCCCCAAATGGAGATAACTTATGACTGGGTTGAATGGTCATTCATTTTAATAGTTCTTACTGGAATGGGGTTCTCCTCTAGGGTATGTGACCTTTTGTATCGATGCTATATCTTGGAATGGTTATCAACATCCTTCATGGGAAAACAGTGTAGATATTTCAAGGGTTTTGGGGCCAAAGGTAAGGGCACCTGCTCTCCCCAACCTTATGTATCCTCACCTAATATGTGTGAAGTCGATATATCAACAATAACATTGAAATGTGAGGAATTATACCATACAGTAACATACATAGGGAAGGAGTTATTTATCACTTAATTTTCATATATGAAACTATAATTTTTTTAATAGAAGTAGCATTTCAGTCTAGAGTATCATTATAGTTTTATAGGAATATTGGAAATGAAGTGAGAAAGTTATGAAACATGAAAAATGTTTATTTTATATGGTGAGAAAAGTTTCATATAAGAAGGTAAAGAATTTGTATGGAATTATAGACATGAATAGACAGGACATTACTATTGAGTGTTTGGGAGCCCCAGTTTTTCAAATAAAACTAATAATTCACCACTTTGATAGGGTTTTTGATGGAATCATGGGGTGTATCTATAATTGAAATGATAGGTTTGTATCTTTTATAAGGATAATGACCCTTATCAATTTTATTTCACATTAATACCATTGCATTATCTATCTACTCTTAATGTTCCAATGAAATTAATATGAAATGTGTAGAGTTTGATATTTTTATTCTTGTGGGGTGGTTAGTGGGAAGGATGAAATCAATGGGCTTCATGTAGTATGACGGAAAGACCTTTATCTGATGGGGGAATCAACTTAGGGAGTGTCCCTGGGAGCACAAAAGTTTTTCATTCCAATATAGCATAAGAGGATATCAAGGGGAGCACCCTTTGGGGAAGGTAAATTTAGGTAAAATATGGGTATGATATGAATATGTAGAGATAAAGGATTTCAATTATCCAAAAAATGATCCAGCCCTATGTTTTATATCTTCATCAACATACTTGATGGATCATTAGAAGGGGTGACATCAATTTTAGTCAACAGAATTGGGTGGGGACCAAGTTTGGATTTCTAGGCTACCCAAATATGGGTCCGACATTAAAAGAATCTATATAATATCCTTTCTTTACTAATTTAAAACATGATGAGTATCATCAGGTCCTTCGGAAAACATTGCGTTAAACTCAGAACACGATAAGTTTCTATTCATAGGTTCCTCTTTAGGGGTCTTCTTGATGAATGATTTTCTCACAGTGCAAAGGGATCATAAGGACAAGGATGTTTGTGGTAAAATACTTTGGTGTATGGATATTCCATGAAAATTAAACATCCAATTATGGAATGTATGGAATAAGGCACTCACAATGAAGGATAACATTCATCCTCTGGGATTTTTTTTGAACTCATGATTTCTATGCTTCAAAGAACCAAAACCTAAAACTATATATCATTTTTTTCAAAAATTTAATCAGTGAGTGAGTTATAGAGCACATTTGAAGTGTTCATTGGGGTGGATTCTCTTGAATCAATAGAATATTTATTTCTTTAATAGTGGTTCTAGGGTGCAGTTAATCAGGCATTATAGAAATAATACAAAACTATAATTTTCACCACAGGCTGGTAAAGTCCCTAAACAATAAGGAATGATATGATCCCTAAATCTAGAATAGGTACCTAAATAGGTATACTATTTAAAACTAAAAAATTATTAATGGATCTAATAAAGATGTGTAAAAACTAGTAGATTCCCCCCTCCCTATGATTCCTCTAGATCTTCAATTCCTCATCAACTAGGACCACTAGTCTAGAGAAGGGTAGTGGGTACTGTGAAAGCCTCATTTTTAGGGACTAAAATAAAACACATATGGTATATGTATCATGGGGTCATGTATTGTGGAGGGGTGGTATAAGACAAGCGGATTTCGGTCATCTTGGATTTTTCGCTTACCTATGGAAGAGGTGACACCCTCCAAGACGAAGCTCAGGAAATTATCATCAAACTATTGGTTTGAAATTATAAAAATCTTATCCTTGGAGATATTGAGATGGATTCTACGATTATTTACAGAGATCATTATCGAATTAGTACCATCACTTGTTCTATAGAGTACATTATCTAAAAGTATAAGAGCCTAGTGAACTATTATAACATCCCAGGCAAATAATGAATAATACATTTTCATATTTGTCAATATTTGTGAATAAAATATTAATGTTACTTTAAAGGGGATGCTATGCTCAATGGAATACCCAATACACAACAATGAGTTTCTTTGAAATCTTATGTTTCACACAAATAATATAATAATATTATTTTAAATGTTAGTTAATGCCTAGCCATTTTAATGGAAGAAATGAACAGAACTAACTACCAAATAATTATATATTTTTGTCAAATATTTTTACATTTATCCAAATAAATGCTAGAGGTATAAAATGAAAATAAATCAAATACTAAGCATAAATCTTCTAATATTTTTTAAAAGGTTGATTAACCGCCTTTTGATGGTGAACACTTTTTAAATTTAATTTTGAAAATTTTATATGTTATATTTGAAAAACTAAAATCCTTCTTTAGAATCTGGAAATCAAAATTTACTTTGTAGAAATTTTTGTTATTTTTCTGATAAAGATCATTTTTAGTGAAAATGTTGTATTTTAATTCAAAACCTCCTTTTAATCTAATTTATTTATATGGATAGATTATTTTTTTTATTGGGTTTAAAGTGTAGTTAAAATATATTTTTACCATTTAATCCAATGGTGGTCATTGGAATTAATTTCACTTTGAAATTAGTGTTAAACAAGTGTCAATATTTTGATAGATATTCTTTCTTAAAAACACGTTATTTGTTTTGATAGTGATAATTAATTATGTAAATAATTAATAAAACTTTTCTTTTTTGAATTTGGTAAAATGGACATCATTTTTTAATTTGGAATATCAAATATCGCTTAGGGTGAATTTTGGGTATTTTTCTGAAAAACATCAATTTTTGATGAATAGTGAAACCACTAAGTGGTAGTTAAAAAAACAGAATTTTAGTTTAAATGAAATTTTACCACCTTTGTGGTTTGAATTTCAAAAATCCAACATAAATTGTTGTCATTAGGATGTAAAATTTTGTTCAATAGGATTAAAATAATTTTTTGGTGAATAGTAACTTTTAAGTTTTATTAATCGCGATTAAATGTAATTAGTGTAATTTAAGGTGAATATAATGATATAATAAGATTAAATTACCTTTAAATGCATCCTACACTTATTGGATGAGTCATGGATGACCAAGACAATCCATGGGTCAACTTGGGGACACCATGGATCCACTTGGGTATGAAAATGACATTAATAACTTTTTTTAAGTAAAAATAAAAGTGTCACTAACATGTATTGTTTTACTAAAAAACATTTACATGGGGTTGTACAAGTCATATTTTGGACTATAAACATTTATTAGAAATATAAAAATATTTCCTACATCATGATAATTTTTTATATTTTTTAGACATTAAATAAATAAACTTATTTATGACACCATGATGATGCAGTGATTACCTCATTAATGAACGATTTAAATAAAATGAAAAGATAATGTAAAATCTAAGACGTACATATGTTAAAGACCTATTGGATGGGTGTAATATGAACCCTTATCACCTTATCCTTGAAATATATATTTTTGGGACCTTTTAAATCTAAAACACAATTTAAAATAAATTAACATTTCATGACTTTCCAAGAGTACCCCTCCTCCCTCTTATAAAAGGCCCCCACCTCTACCACCTTACCCACACCCATCAAGACATTGTCCCATCCAAATTCTGCTCATTTTATCTCTCCATATACCTCTCTTCATCCTAGAAGCCTTACCTTAGGCAGAAATCTCTCCATGAAACCATTTTGGTTCAAACCAAATGGAGTTACCCAATTTAAAGGTAATGTCCTCTCTTATGTTCATTTTTTTATTTTGCTTCTACAACCCCATAATCACTTTTTATTACTTTATTTTGTAACAAAACCAGTATATTAAATATACTATTATGTTGTTATGAGAAGTATTATAGGTACACTTACACACACCTCCATATAATTGTTAAAGAACATACTGTTTCTGTGGATGGGGAATTTATGCCTCACGAAACGATGATTGTTCATATTCTTATAACACCGTTCAGGGTGTCCATTAAGATGTAACTATATTTATATATGATATATACTATGTTTATTTTTTTCCATATGCTTCTTTATTTTTCATTTATGGCATACCTTTATGGTTTTCATTATGGTTAAATGCGATATCTTCATTTTAGGAAGTGCGGACTACCACCCCCTCAAAGTGATTTGATTCGTTAATGCCATATGTGGGATGTCTAATGGATGAAGTTAATGAAATTATATATGATATTATAGTGGAATTATAATATACCTTTATATCATTATGATTTAATTTCATTAAATATGAAATAGAAATGAAAGTAGCGTTCATGCGTACGTATGGCTTACCATCTCCATGAATGGTGCATTTAATTTCTTACCTCTAAATGTTATGTAATATTATAAATTCATGTATATAATGTATATATATGATAAATATGATATATAAATCATGAATATAATTCTGGATATAATGGATATGTTACCACATGAACAACTTGTAATTATAAGAAATATTTTTTGACTCATGTACCAATGATCGACAAAACGACCGTTATTATCTTAAATAATTACATAATGTTCAAAACATGGTAATAAGTGATATAAAAAGGAATAATGCACTTGAAAAAGGTTCTTAAGAAAGTATAAATTAACTCTAGTTTATTATTCATGAGATTAAAGAATGATCGAGTCGAGTCGGACACGAGGTAAGGGATCCTACCTCTCTCTTTCTTTTTAAGTACTCTCTTTTATGTCACTTCTTCCAAGCTCCTCTTTCTTATGTTGGGGGATGTTCTTTTATATTGATATTACTGTAAATTATATGTTGATATGATTAGAGACCCTATTTTATTTCATCAATCCAGTTTTTTGATGTTTTAAGTGGCGTTGTTAGGCTGTTGTGTTTTCGTAAGGGATTTTTCATCACACTTTTATTCTCATGAGGTTTATGCTACATTTGCCACAATTTCCCTTGAGTGGTACATTTACTGACCATTATTATATTCTTTGTGTAATATAATTTATTTAATGGGTATTTACATCAACGTTGTATAGTCTTTCTTTCATGGGGTGAACATTTTTAAAGTTTCCTAAATTGGTAAGGGAACCTTTCACCCTCCTCTTTTTAAAAGACTTCTTTTGTTATGTCTTTTAATTTACATCTTATTATGATGGTATATGTTCTTATATATCCATATTGATGTAAATTTTATGTCCAAGTGATGAGATACCATTTTCTCTCTCATCAACTCATTCTATGAATTTTAATGTGTCACCATTAGGCTGTCGAATTTTTGCAAGGGAACTTCTTAACTCAATTTCAATTCTTTGGGTTAAACTCATACTCCCTGAATATGTCATTCTATGAACATGTGTGAATGAATCTAATTGTTTTACACTTAATATCTACTTATAAAAGGTGTATTTTTATTTGTGACACATATGTATGTATTTGATTTATCCTTAATCTAAGGATACCGTCTTTGTACGGGACATCGTCACAATCTCCGTTCATTGAGGCATATTTTATTTTATACACAACATTATTTTATATGGTGTATAAACCCCTTTGAATTTTACTTTTATTCAAAATTAATCCTTTTGTATGAATATTTTTTACTAAACGACAAAAGGAATGTTTTTTCTGATGTATGCGGCAACAACGACTTCTCCGCCGCCACGACCATTATTTGAGCTTCAGCTTCCTCTACAAGCCATAAATTTTTTAAATGAAAAATAAATACCATGTTTCACTTTTATTTTATTTTTATATTGAAAACGGTATTTATAATGTTTTTATTATATCAATGTGTTGTATTGATATATTTTTATTGAAATTTGGAAATGTTATGTTTTCTTTATGCATGTTTTATGTGATACGATTATGTTATGGTTCTTGGGAATTGTTTATGAAGACGGGTGGTTTCATGATAAACTAAGGGCGGGTGAGCCCAATATAGCCCTCCAATGCATTGGGTAATTCAAAGGAGTTAAACACTAAGGTTTTTCCGAAGATATTTAGGGAATATACTTTGATGGGTATTCCAAACGTAACCATGAGGGTTACTCCCTACATAAGATTGTCATGAATGCCTCAAGTTACCATTATGTCTTATTATTTCTATGGGTTATTCATAAATCATATTATTTCACGAGGTAAGTTAAGTACTTATGTTTTATATGTAAAGTATGATTTCATTGATTCTTATGTAAACATGAACTAATGTTTTCATTCCATATTTTTATATCCCTTACTGAGATTTTTATGATAATCCCAAGTGTTTGAAATTTTTATCACAGGTCAAGGGGAAGGTACATGATGTGATGATAGTGTCATGGAAGTTTCAATAAATAATCCATGATTTATTTAAAATATGTTTCCTTTGATGGAAATAAATGAATATTGTCTTTGTTGTAACCACCTTGTTTAAATGTGGAATGTAATGCATGATTTTATGACCTCATTCTCTAAAACTCTAAACCTAAAAATATCCTCAATGTGATTTGTTAAATAACTCAAGATTAAGTAATGTTAAAGGCTGGGGACTTATAGTTGGTATCAAAGGTCGGTTTAGATAACTTTAGAGGTTAGATTGTTGTTTAAGAATAAGTGACAAGATGTATATAACCACAATGGTTAGTATATTGGATGGAGTCATTTTTTTAAAGTTAAAATGAGTTTGAGATGACATGGATAAGTATAGCTTAGTGTTTATATGCCTCATTATTATATGATGATTTTGTTAATATACTCACACTGACATTTTTGGTTTTAGTAAATGGATGGATCTAGCAGGCACCAAAGTGACAATGGGTTTGAAGGAAACTATGTTGGTTCTCTAATTAAGAGACTAGATGAAATGAGGGATTTAATGAGGAATATGGTGGTTATTCTAAACCAACTATCAAGGAGTTATAATTAACCACTTGAACCTTGGTGAGTTCTCTAATGCATCATGTACAAAAGAACCAACTTCATGTTGAAGTTCAGGTAACAATTATAATGGTAACCATTAGGGTTTATATGATCCTTACTTTTGAGGTAATTATGGTTACTATATGATGGAAAATGAATGGCATGAGATAAAATTGAGGTTAAATTATGTTATAGTCATTTTTGAAGATTTTATATTTTTTGGGGAATGTTTTAAGAATTATATAGTTTTGGAAAAAGGGGAAACACACAGATCATGTGACAACCCGTCGTGTCGGACCAAGCTGCGGGAATCGAACCCACAACCAAAGTGCGACTAGTGTTTATCACCTACCACTGGACTACATGAAGTCTCTGGTTATTATGAAAAATTCTATTTAGTTAGATGATTTTATGAATCAATAATAAGTTGATTTTGGGTTTTCTATGTAAATGATTAGCCTATCATGGAGGATATGTGATTAAGTTAATTAATTTTCAGTATAAGATTTTAAGAGTAACTGATGTTATTTGGAGATGAATATTAAGATTTATCTTGGAAGATTATGTGATTAAAGCCTTCATTGATTTGGGTTTCAATCATAGTTTGGTTTATTTTGTATAATTTTAAGGGCAATTTTTCTATTGAATGATCTTTGTTGAACTTTGGGTATTGTTTGACAAATTTTGGATATTAAGAGTAGTTTTATTTTTAAAATATTATCCTTTTGGGGATTATATGATCTTATAAAAACAAGTTTGGTTTTGGTTAAGGTCTATAGGCATGGGAAATAAATAGTTCATCTTTTGTGAGTTATGTTATTCTCTCGATGTTGATTATAGTGATCTTATTGTGAACAAGTCATCTTGAAAACTCATTGTTTGGATAAAATAAGAGTTTGTGTTAGATATCTAGTAAAAGATGAAGTCTACATGACAAGTAATTTTAGTTAATCCCATAAATAAATTCTTCAATGAAAATAAATTTAAAACAAAAATGTTTTCTGTTAACTTTTCCTACTGGGGATTCAAATATGATTTAACCCATCACAAGTTTGTGATTTTCTGGTGGTTAACTTTCACCTAGACATTTTTTCTATCACCCTCCATCAGAACATGACCCTTTGTTTTCTCCTCCATGTCCAGTTTTCTTACATGGAATCCTAGTATGGTTTAACTTGTGTGACCTTTGTATTTCCCTTTTATTCTTTTAATGTGAATTTTTAATTGACTCTTTTTCTGATGTGGGTCTTTCAATGATGTTTCTGAGCCCAATTTTTTTTAAAAAAAATTGCGTGGTTGCAATTCCCAAAAGGGGGGAAGGATGTAACATCCCAGGTAAATAATGAATAAGACATTTTCATATTTATTAATATTTGTGAATAAATCAATAATGGTACTTTAAAGGGGATGGTATGTTTAATGGCATACCCAATACGCAACAATGAGTGTCTTTGAAATCTTACTTTTCACACTAATAATATAATATTATTATTTTAAATGGTAGTTAACGCCTATCAATTGTAATGGAAAGAATTAACAGAACTAACTACCAAATGATTATATATGCTTGTAAAGTATTTTTTACATTTATCCAAATAAATTCTAGAGGCTTAAAATGCAAATGAATCCAATTTTAAGCATAAATCTTCTAATATTCTTTAAAAAGTTGATTAACCTCCTTTTGATTGAGAAACATTTTTAAATATATTTTTGAAAATTCTATATGCTATATTTGAAAAAATAAAATCCTTCTTTAGAATCCTGACATCAAATTTAACTTTGTGAAATTTTTTGTTATTTTCCCGATAAAGATTATTTTTAGTGAAAATGTTGTATTTTAATTCGAAACCTCCTTTTAATCTAATTTATTTATATGGATAGATTATATTTTTAATTGGGTTTAAATTTTAGTAAAAATATATTTTTTACCATTTAATCCAATGGTGTTCATTGGAATTAATTTCAATTTGAAATTGGACAAAAACAAGTTCCAATCTTTTGATAGATATTGTTTTTAAAAAACACGTTATTTGTTTTGACAGTGGGAATTAACAATAAAATTAATTAATACAACTTTTATGTTTTTAATTTGGTAAAATGGAAATCATTTTTGAATTTGGAATATCAAATATAGGTTAGAGTGAATTTTTGGTATTTTTCTGAAAAACATCAATTTTCGATGAATAGTGAAACCACTAAGTGGTAGTTAAAAAATGGATTTTTCGTTTAAATGAAATTTTACCACCTATATGGTTTGAATTTCAAAAACCCAACATAAATGGTTGTCATTATGATTTAAAATGTTGTTCAATGGGATTAAAATAATTTTCCTGTGAATAGTAACTTTTAAGTGTTATTAATCGCGATTAAATGTAATTAGTGTAATTTAAGGTGAATATAATGATATAATAATATGAAATTACATTTACATGTGTCCTAAACTTATTGGATGAGTCATGGACGACCAAGAAAATCCATGGGTCAACTTGGGGACCGCATGGAGCCACTTGGGTAAGAAAATGACATTAATAACTTTTTATTTAAAGTAAAAATAAATGTGTCACAAACATGTATTATTTTACTAAAATAATTATTAAATGGGGTTATAAAAGTCATATTTTTTAATATAAATATTCATTATAAAGATAAAAATATTTCCTACATCATCATATTTTTTTATAATTTTTAGACATTAAATAAATAAATTTATTTATCACACTATGATGATGCAGTGATTACCTCATTAATGAACGATTTAAATAAAATGAAACTATAATGTAAAATCTAAGACTTAGACTTGTAAAAGACCTATTGGATGGGGGATTTAGACACCTTATCACCTTATCCTAGAAATATTTCTTTTTGGGACCTTTTAAATCTGAAACTCAATATAAAATAAGGTAACATTTCAGGACTTTCCAAGAGTACCCCGCCTCCCTCTTATAAATGTCCCCTACCTCTACCACCATACCCACACCTATCAAGCCATTGGCCTGGACAAACGCTGCTCATTTTATCTCTACACATCTCTATATTCATTCTAGAAGCCTTAACATAGGCAGAAAGCTCTCCAAGAAACTCTTTTAGTTCAACCCAAAGAGAGTTACCCGATTTAAAGGTAATGTCCTCTCTTATGTTCTTTTGTTTTATTTTGCTTCACCAAACCCCTAAAATAATTTTATTCATTTATTTTATAAAAACACCAGTATATTCAATATACTAGTATTTTTTTATGAGAAGAATTCGAGATACACTTACAGACACCTCCGTCTAATGGTTTATGAACATACTATTTATGTGGATGGCGAATTTCTGCCTCACGAAACGAAGATTGTTCAATATTCTTCTAACACCTTTCAGGGTGGCCATTAATATGTCACTATATTTATATATGATATATACTATTTTTATATTTTCCATATCCTTATGTATTTTTCATTTATGGAACACCTTTATGGTTTCCATTGTGGTTAAATGCGATATCTTCATTTTAGGAAGTGCAGACTACCGCCCCCTCAAAGTGATTTGATTTGTTAATGCCATATGTGGGATGTATAAAGGATAGATCTAATGATATTATATATGATATTTTACTGAAATTATAATATACCTTTATATCATGATGATTTCATTCCAAAAAATATGAAATAGAAATGAATGTAGCGTTCATGCGTACGTACGTCTTACCGTCTCCATGAACTGTGCATTTCCTTTCTTACCTCTAAATGTTATGTAATATTATAAATGCTTGTATATACTGGATATATATGATAAATATGATATATAAATCATGAATATAATTATTCATATAATGTATATTTTACCACATGAACATCTTGTAATTATAAAAAGTTTATTTTTGACTCATGTACCAATGAGCGACAAAATGACCGTTATTATCCTAAATAATTAAATAATGTTCATAAAATAGTAATAAGTGATATAAAAATTAAAAATGAACTTGAAAAAGGTTTTTAAAAAGTATAAATTAACTCTAGTTTATTATTCAGGAGATTAGAGAACGATCGAGTCAAGTCGGACATGAGGTAAGGGATCCTACCTCTCTCTTTCTTTTTAAGTACTCTCTTTTAAGTCACTTCTTCTATGCTCCTCTTTCTTATGTTGGGGGATGTTATTTTATATTTATATTACTGTAAATTTTATGTTCATATTATGAGAGACCCTATTTTATTCCATCAATCCATTTTTTTGATGTTTTAAGTGGTGTCGATAGGCTGCCGAGTTTTCGTAAGGTATTTTTCATCTCACTTTTATTCCCTTGGGGTTTATGATACATCTGCCACAATTTCCTTTCAGTGGTGTATGTACTTCCCATTATTCTACTATTTGTGTAATATAATTTCATTAATGGGTATTTACATCAACATTTTATAGTATTTATTTCATGGGGTGTACGTTTCGAAAGTTACCCAAATCTATAAGGGAACCTTTAACCCTCCTCTTTTTAAAAGACTTCATTTGTTATGTCTTTTAATTTACATCTTATTATGTTGGGATATGTTCTTATATATCCTTATTGATGTAAATTTTATGTCCAAGTGATGAGATACCATTTTCTATCTCATGAACTCATTTTCTGAATATTAAAGTGACGTTGTTAGGCTATCGAATATTTCCAAGGGAGATTCTTAACCCAATTTCAATTCATTGGGTTAAACTCGTACTCCTTGAATATGTCATTCTTTGAATATGTGTGAATGAATCTGGTTGTTTTACACTTAATATCCACTTATATTGGGTGTATTTTTCTTTGTCACACATATGTATGTCTTTGATTTATCCTTAATATAAGGATATCGTCTTTGTACGGAACTTCGTCCTAATCTCCTTTCATTGAGGCATATTTTGATTTATACACAACATTATTTTATATGGTGTATAAACCCCTTTGACTTTGACTTTTATTCAAAAGTAATCTTTTTGTATGAAGATTTTTACTAAATGAAAAAGGAATGTTTTGTCTTTTGTATGTGGCGACAACGACTTCTCCGCCACCGTGACCATTAGTTGAGCATCGGCTTCCTCTACAAGCCATAACTTTTTTAAATGAAAAATAAATACCATGTTTTAATTTTATTTTATTTTGGTATTGAAAATGGTTTTGATAATTTTTTTATTATATAAATGTGTTGTATTGGTATTTTGTTATTGAAATGTGGAAATGTTATATTTCCTTTATGCATGTTTTATGTGATACGGTTATGTTACGGTTCTTGGGCATTGTTTATGAAGACAGGTGGTTCTGTGATAAACTAAGGGCTGGTGATCCTGATATATCTCTCAAATTCATTGTTTAACACAAAGGATTTAAACTCTAATATTTCTCCGAAGAGATTTAGGGAAGATACTGTTATGGGTATTCCAAACATAATCATGAGGGTTACTCCATACGTAAGAATGTTATGAATGCCTCAAGTTACCTTTATGTCTTATGATTTGCATGGGTTATTCATAAATCATATGATTTCATGATTTATGTTAAAGTGCTTATATTTTATATGTAAAGTATTATTTCATTGATTCTTATGTAAACATGAACTACTCCTTTCATTCCTTATATTTATATCCCTTACTGAGCTTTTTATGCTCCTCCCAAGTTTTTGAAATGTTTTTCACAGGTCAAGGGGAAGGTACATGATGTGATGATACTATCAAGGATTTTTCAAGAAAGAATCCATGATTTATTTAAAATATGTTTCCTGTGTTGTAATAAATGAATATTGTCTTTGTTGTAACCACATTGTTTAAATGTGGAATGTAATGCATGATTTTATGACCTAATTCTCTGAAACTCTAAACATGAAAAGATCCTCATTGTGAATTGTTGAATAAGTCATGATTAAGTAATGTTTAAGGATGGGGCCTTATACCTATAACATGGATATCCCTCATATGTGGAGTGACGGTAATTGAGTTTCAAATTTTATAGCATCAAAAGAGACACAAACAGATCTAATTTCATTCTTTTCTAGTCTTGGGTATTTTCTTTATAAGGGGGTTAACCTAGTTATAAATGATGCAATGGGATTCAATATTATCAAAACACCAGTATTAGGATGCCTTCATATTTCATTATTTTCCTATACAATCTTGATAACGATAAAATCTAATTTTTTGTGTCTTTTCACTATTCAAGAAAAAATAAATCATTTTAGAACATTCCAAAAATTTCACACTAAGTTATGTTTGATACGTGGATTTCAAAAATAATGTTAATTTAATAAAATAAAATTTCTAAAATCTGTAGCAATTAAATATCATTTCCATGAAAAAAATAGAATAAAAGTATTTTTTAATAAAACTCTTTTTTCAATCTTTACATTACATTACTTAAAAAATGAGTGCTTATTTCCTTATAATTCCTCAAAAAATAAGAAAATTATATGTTTATTTCATAAAGTGGTTAATCATATTCCTATTTTCATATTAAATGTCTAGGTTATAACATTTATATTTAAATAATAATAATTTTATAATATATCACAATTCTATTTACTCTTGGTGTTTCATGGTAATCAAGCTATCTTGATAATTATTATATTAAACTTCATTGCCATTGTTTTATTTTCATAAGAAATATAAATAGTATCTCGCATTAAAGAATTAGTAGTATAATAATAAATTTTATTGAATAAATTAAGAAAATTATCAAATATAATAACATTCATTGCTCTAAAATTTATATCATAAACAACCTCTTGAGTATCACTCCATGTATCTGGTTCACAAATAATTTTGTTATAAAACTTATCAAATTTAATAAATGCTTTCACACATTTTTAATGTAAATAGTAATCTCTTTCGTGAACCCCCTCCATCAACACCCCTTAAGGGATGATTGTGAAGGTATGGATGATCCTTGAATCCCACTTCTAATTGGATATGAGTTGGCAACTAGAACTAATGGTTTAAAATGTATAGATGAGTTGTATTACCCATAATAAATAACACAAGACAATGTATAAGATACATATATGAACACTACCACATAAATAATAGATAAATTATCCCAATACATGAATGTTTTTTCATAAAAATTAGAAGAAAAAAATTAAAATACCAAGTACAATGCCTAGACATTGACCATTAACTCCAACATCTTCTAAACAATTCCCTAAACTAGTAATGCCTAACTCGATCACTAACTATATCTTATAGACCTGAATATTAGTTTATATATATGTGTGGTTAAAAATATATCTATACAGAACAGGATACTCCAAAAATCATGTCAGAATAATGGGAATGAATCATACTAAATCCCAGTTAATAAACATAAGAAACCAAATTGTTACCTAGGTGGCTAAAACCATATCTCATCCCCACCTAAAATCACCCAAAAAGTAACTCATTGCAGTAAATCATCTTATATCAAAAGAATATACATTAAAATGACACCCCATGTCCACTTTTACAGAGTTTTATCAGACTCACACCCTAAGACAAAACATCTTGTGCCTCAGTCCCTTTCATATGTCATCCATTAAAACTAGAAAAACTATACCACACCCAGAATATTGTCCCATATTACACCCCATTCACACATATCTCAACCACGTCTCATCACATCTATAACCAAGTAGATGTCCAAATGTGATAATTTTTCATGTATCACGTGGATTACCTCAATCCATTATAGTTCATGCAAGTACAGCTATAGTAACTATAGTCTTCATAGTCAAAATACATTTATATGATATAATTTCAAGCGACTATTGGATTCATGTAAATATATGGTAAAAATAACACCTATCACAACTCATGTAGATACATAACATATACCTTAATAAATTATAGCCCAAAAATCAACTACAAATCATGATATGTCTGAATGGATGGAAGGAAATATGGAGTAGTCATCCATTTGTTCATTCACCAACGTAGATGTTGGGATAAACATCAGGAACCCAAAAGAATTACGAAATATCTTAACACCTCACATAGTTAGTGGAGAAAATGAAATCAGAAAATATATTAAATATATCATGAATAAGTAAACTATTATAATATACAATGCCTTAGATTAATACTATAGTTATAATCCAACATGACTTCAGGATACCATAGTAATGGTATAAGAAACTATATATCTTGTAAGCATACTAGTATTAAGATACCATATTTTTAATAATTTTTTAATTTTAATACATATCAATCAGTTATTTACCCCATCATGAATTCATGTTTAATCATTCCAACCTATTCCTAGAAAAATATAATTCTATATATTCTTTATTTGAAATATGGGATTACATTCCATTCTCTTATAGAATTAATCCAAGTCAATTAAATTAATTTTAGTTAGATATCATTACTGGCATAAAGAATCATTCCCATTAATTAATTAACAATTCATTTTTAACTCCATATTCATTGTAATGTAATACTCAATAAGATTTATCCCAGGGTAGATGCACCCATGATGCATAGACCAACTGAAGCAAGTAGTTGTAAATCACAAAAAAAAATTCATCAAGTAAATGTATAAAAATGGGAATTAAAAACTCTCAACCCATACCAACAAACCAATCAATGTCCAAACAAAATAATTATAGGAATACAAATTCCCATCTTTTATTTTATTTTAGCCATCTTAACATTAACCTCATCTTAAAGAATATGCAAAAAGAAAGAACATATCTCAACTTATATCATCCATCACTCTCCTAATATCTCAACCATGTATGGTTCACAAATAAACAAGGGCTTTATAACATATCAATTAATAGACGATGGAAAAAACATATTTTTAGCACAATGATTTTAGGGGGAATCTATGTTTGCAACACCAATGAAAACAAACAAAACAAGAAATATTGGGCTCATAACTGCACCAAACGCTTTACTTTTATTAATATTAATTACCTAATGATTATTTGGATTGATAGATCCATTATGAGTTGGATACATTAACAATAAACCAAATATCAAATAGCTAATAATTTCTATAAATTAACTATAATCATATTTCAAGAATTACATTCACGTTCAACAGTTTTCATAGAAGAGTGGTAGTTAGATTTTCATGCCTCATTAATTATTCACATTATCTTTCCATATTTATATTGTTAACCCAATTTCAGTGTTGTTAATAATACTAATGAACAATAATAAATATATTAATTAAATCACACTATCTATAAAATTTTAAAATCTATCAATCCAACCTAGAATAAATCACATAAGATCATAGATCCCTTCCAATTTCATTCCATTCTTAATTTCTAGTTTATTATCTTCATTAGGTGAACATAAAATATATAATAATTGAATTTAATTCCTAATAATATCACATTAGCATGTAAATAATGAGTGTTGATTAATCCTTTACAATTAAGCATTTAGCATTCCTGAATTAGAAATGAATGATATATGAAGATATCGAATAACGTCTCTCAAGAGGATCCCACCATCCCTACGAGCTATATCATAATAAAAATAATTCATTAATAATTAATAAAAACCCCTATTAACCAAAGAGAATAAAGATTTCATTACATAGAAAGAGATAGTGATAGGGAGTAATAACCAATTAGATGAAGTAAAATCACCTCGGATCACCCATGAATCAATATCTAGAGGCCATGGGCTAAATACAATCAAAGGGGGCTTAATTATTTACCAAGAGATCATGTGGTTGGTGTAGATTCAAAAAAAGGACTTATAAAGGGCCTTAGAATTTATACAATTTAGAATAAACCATGCTATAATTTTCTTATTCAAATGCCCCTCTGAAATCCAATGTGAAAATACCCGAATATGTCCCCCTTTCCAAAAGATGTTCAAAACCCATGTACAGATAAAACACAATGCTGTAGTGGTCCACAATGATTTAAAACCAATGATCCCAACCTTTTAGACTATAATTAATATTCCATAACCCATGTCACATAGTGAGGTGACCTGATCCTCACTTACATATATATTATATCATTTTTAATTAATATTCAATACTTCTTACCGTAATACATACTCTTGAACTATATGGGTTTATTGTATTTGGACACAAGATACATAATCAAATTGTTTATGAAATATCTTCAAAATTTCAGATAAATTAACCTATATTATTAACCTTATTAGACATATCCTAATTTAATACATTCTTTATAACCTGGGGAAATGGAAACATATGAAAGGGTGATCTTCGATTCTTAGTAATTGTAAACATAGGAGATACCAATTGATGATCATAAGTGAGTATAAGAAAAGTATTTCAGTATGTGAACATGATCATAACATTAGAAAGAATACCCAAAAGGTTATTGATCATAAATCATGCATCAGGGCATAAATATTTTTCAGAACACAATTCATGAGTCATGAGAGTGTGGAATAATTTATAATCAATACTGAAATATGTGAGCATATTATAAGTATAAATTATAAGTTTTTTTCATACACATAAGAATTGAAAATAATTTCCTTAGTCAATAATCACTACAAATACTATCATAGTGTAAAAAGTGTTATATTTTATTTATTTAATTCCTCATTCCCAAAAATATAATGGAATAATTTCCATATTGGTTTGGGTTTACTCTACATTCCCATAAACATAGTGGAAAGTGTGTCGTAGAGGATTGGGTTCACACCCCCATTCACTTTTCAAATTATCTCATGAGATATAAAGGATTACAAAATGAATTAAAGGGATATATTATTATGATCCAACCCATAACATAATGAAAACCACAAATATAAATATCAAAATATTGTAAAAACGTTCATCATTTCATCAGGGTTTAATTAACCTAAGGAAAATAACAGGTTTAAAAAACATCATTAGAATTACATCATCAAAGGATATCTTAAGAACGAAAATGGATGGTTTAGTTAGAACATAAGCCTAGTGATGTTAAAAAATATTTAAAGGATATTAATTTACATGATGAAAAAAAATTTAAAGTTGGAAAAAAATATAATTTGAAAATAAATAAAAAACATTAATTTCTCACTAAAGAAAAGTGGGTACTGATTTTATTTCCAAAACCATGAAATAATATATTAGTCATACTAATTTATATGGATCCTTATCCACATGACGCGCTTCCCACTACCCATTCCCATATCCATTTTTATAATTCTCTACTACCCATATTTTCAAATCGGTCTCTACTTTCTTCCCCACTTCCTATCACTATCTCCCACTCTCCACATCAACGTGTCATCTTCTTCTCAGAATCCCTACCCTAATAGTGAAAAATCTCTTCTATGATTACCAACTCTTCTCTAGTAATATTTTTTTATCTTTTCTTATATTTTTATTCATACATCACTTCTCCTTCCCCTCATCCCCAAATAAAGAGACTCTACCTGACACTGAATTTCTCTCTTCCCACTTCCATATTCTATTGGCAAATCCTATTCATGATCTCACTAAATCGCTCAATATCAACCTCTTTAAGTTCTCCAACATGAAAAATATTGCACTATTTTTCCTTAATTTATGTTTTTAAATTATTTTCTTCACATGAATACATTAAATTACAATGAAACCCACATCACATAGAATTCATTAGGCTCTTTCGGATCTCCACTCCTAAATTTATCCTCAGTTTCACTCAGCAATACTAGAATGATTTGTTAATCCTCTATAATGATGTTTATTTATTATATAATCCCATTCAACCCTTCAATCCCAATTTTTTGTGAATCCCTTCGATATAATATAATATTTTTTTATTTTTCATACATAAATTTATTGATTGACTATTTCCCTTGTTTTTTTTCTAAATTAAATGTCAGAGGATTTATATGAAACTAAATTATAGTATCTTACTCTGATCAATAGAAATATTAAATTTTAATAAATGGGTTATAATTTATTCTTAAAAACTCAAATTTCACTAGAAATTCTTTATGACAATTAATTTTTGAAAATAATTTCACATTCTTATGGGTGAATTATCTTCAGTTAACTCCTCCAAAAAACCCTATGAGAAGATAAGACATAATATAATACTACACAGTACTACTTATATTTATGGGGCTATTATTTTTTTATCAATTATTATTATATTTGAAATTATATTTCTAATATTCTTATGGTTTTTATTATATGATGGTGTTACAAAATTGAATCCATTTTTTGTGAAATATATTCATTTATTAGGATTAGTTTTATCAATTTTTTATATTAACTTTTATTTGATATTTACTAATTTTTCACATTTAATTTTTTATGATTTCTATGATTATGAATGTTTAATAATTAAGATTTTTCTATGGTTTTTCTATTTCTGCTCTATGGGATTTCAGCAAATTACAATTTATAGGAGTTCTATGTTTTCATTATTCTATCTTAATTTTCAGAGAGGTATGTGTTTACACATGGATAATAACTTGTTTTCATTTTCAATCTCATTTTTTATTTTTTGAATTATTCAATGTTGGAATTCCTTTATAAATCGTATGTTTTCGGTTTTCTAAATTTACTTTTATTTTTATTTAAATTTTTGGAACATAAATAATACTTTAGTTTAATTTTATTATTGAGAATTATTGAAAATTCAAGGTAGTTTAGTTTATTATATATATATTTGTATTTTATATTTTTTCTTAATTTGTCAAAATTTTTTAATTAGATATATCAATACTCTAAATTGGGTTTCAGATTTTGAGGATGGTGTTTATTTTATCATAGTGACCACCATGAGGTAAAACCATGTATCGTTTTTGTTATTACAGTGATAAACAAAAATTATTATCCTCTTATGTTATTGTAGTGACCATGTTCATTGGAACAACCACCTTTCTGATTTTTATTTTACGTTTCTTAAATTTCTTAACTTATTTAAATATTTCATGAATAATATTATTTAGTAACAATATGATGTAATCTTTATTTTCATTATTGGATCTATTTTTTTAAAACAATATTTATTTTCATACCATATATCTCAATGTATGTATTTAATAGTTCAATTAAAAAAAATTTCATATTCAGTATTTATGCCTTTTAATAATTTCTATTTAAAATTATAACTATATTGTTAATAATATTTTCTCATTACAGGAAATGTGTCAGATTCTAGAAAAACCACCATCGACATTGCATCCCAGAAAATTATTTTCTCTAGATCTAAACATATATCATATGTGGTATGCCACAATTTGAACCCTTATAATTCATTAAATGTGAATTAAATCAGTTATACAATGTATTAATTCGTTTATTATATTTATACTAATTTATATAGAATAATATGAAAATTATATTATTTTATTTAGTAGGTAGTATTATGATAACATATTATTTTATATACATTTTACAGAATTAAAAAAATGACATATTAATTATAATAAGGATGGTGTTGTAATTTCAACCTATTTTTTCCTATATTGTAATACTTTTGAAAAAAAATTAGTTATTTAATTACATTCATGACTATCATGTTTTTAAAATAATTTAATTACTCACATGATTTTATCATCATCAATTAGGTTGAATGAATCTCTATGTTTAATTCATATTAAATATAGAAAAATTTCAATTCAATAATATATTAAAAATCATTTCAATTATAGTTCCTTTAAATTGTTATTTCTTTTTTATTGCTTTTCTTTTACTTCAGGAGTTTTAAAATTAATTAAAATATTAAATGAATTCATTGAAATGTTTACTTTGGGATCAATGGTGAGTTATGATCACTATTTTATTTACTCCAACATGTTTAAATCCAAAAAAATGATTCATTATAAACTACAACATAACATAACATTTATATAAATAACCTCCCATAATGTGCAACAAATGGTTCCTATGTGATTAATGTTTTCAATAATCTTCAAAGGGAACCAATAATATGATTACTCAATATCCATGAAAAAATTAAGAAATTATTTTTTGTTATTAAACTATTTTTTACCTTCATTGAAACATGAAAATATAATAAATTATCTACAAATTATTGATATGTTATTTATACGTTTTACTATTGTTAATTTTTTTCTTAGTAATCAATGAATAAGATATTCCCCATGTTATAATTCTTTACATAATTATCTTTATTATATTATTTGTTTTTTAACCGAGTATATTTATATTTTTTTGAATTATTCAATGCTTCATTGTAAAAATAATAATATTAAAATTCATCTTTCGTTATACATATAAAATATATATGCTAATGAATGTTTTTCATTATAAATTCTTGAATTATACACAATATTTTATTTCAATATATACATTTGTTCTTCTTCATGTAATGTTTCCCACATCCCGCCTTCCTATTCTTATTCCTACCATCCCCATGATCCACTCATTCACTTGCTTCCCTCACTATCATTTCTCTCTAATCCTCACCATTATAACTAAAGTTTCCCTATGTAATATATGGATTCCCTCCTTCTCAAACTCTTCCATAGTCACCATCCATTTCCTACAAACTCTGGATGTACTCTAAACTTATAAAAATATTTCATTACAGATGGAATTTTATATACTAATATATAAAAATACTATAAAAAATATTGTGAATTTAAATTATTGATTATGATATTCAAAACTTCAATAATTCCTTGGATGAAAAAACATAATGTTTTTTCATGGTTTTTATATATTAGTGCATTGAATGTTTTCATTGACTTTTTTACTTGTTATTTTATTTACGTAATTTTTAAGATTTTTCTATTTTAATTTTTTATGTTAAATGATATCTAATTTATTCCATTTTTGTATAGATGGTTTAATATAGTTTTATAAATGAAAAAAAATGTATTATTCCATTCCCCAACTGGTTTTAAAATCCATATAAAACAACAATTTCATGGTGTTATATCCATGTTTCTTTTGGTTTTCATGGAAAATAATACAGCCATTAAGTCAGACAATTTATAGGTGTGCAACATATTTCTCTTATTATTTTAAAAATTTTAACAAGTGAGTGATAATGGTTAATTTTTTTACTGGATTACATGACCCTATATTTTTGAACTGATCTAATATATATTTATATATCTAAATAATATTGATTAATTGAACCATAAACTAAAATATAGATTAATTTGACTTATCTTATAGAGGTAATTGTATTAGAAAAAAAGGAAAATCCATGCCAATGATGAATCCATGGATTTAAATTTTCCATAAATTTTAATGTTGGTTGATGATTTAGGTTCTAATATTCCTTCTCATAGGATAGTAAAACTAATTTTAATGGTATAGTTTTTGAGAGTTAATAGGGTTATATTTGTGGCTAATAATATATCCTATTATTTTTTTAAAGGGTTTATTGTTGAGTTTGTTGTAGAGATAATTATCTTCTCTATTATGGTAATAATGATTCTTTGTCTAACAGATTAGTAAAACTCTAAAATCTATTCCATGTTGAAACTATATTTCATGTATCATTTTGAAATCTATATAGAACAAATTATTTTTCAATTGTGAATGTTTTACATTATTTGAAATAATATGTGACTATCTTGACAAGGTCCAAGTGACACATGTAATTCTAATATCCATTTATATTTATTAACATATATTGGTTCAAAAAATATTAGGATGCATGACATTATATATGTTCAAAACTATATTTAAACATGAAATTTGTAAACTTTTAATACATTATATAATATTTTCATTGGAGAAAATACAAGGGTGGTACTATAGAAAATTATATCTGACAGAGCTAAGAATAATTAGTAATACTTTTATCCTATATTTTAGAAAAATATATTTATTGTTTATGCTATGGAAAAATATGTCTGATGAAGTTAAAAAAATTACTCATATTTTTATTCTTTCATTTCGACAATGTTTTATATTTTATTTAGACGTAAAACTTTCAATAACCATTTTTGACAATTATTTTTATTCTACTATTTGAATTTTTTTAATCCACGTCCATGTGAGATGATAAGTACCCTAAATTTCAATATTTAATGTGATTACTATTTTTTATCATAATAGAGTTAGTTTTACAATTTTCATTTGTATTGAAAGAAACTTAATAAATGTGCAAAAGCCTATTTTTTATTATTTAATTCAATCATGTCTTTTCTTGTGGTTTTCAATAACATATATAATTTAATTACATAAATATTTTTTTCTAGTTTTTTTATGTCTAATTATAATGAATTATATTATTCACATAACACGATACAAGTATATTAATTATTAATTCGTATTTATTTATTTATAATATATTTTTATGAATGTTTTTATGTTCATGTTGATTCTTTTTTTATGTTGTTCTTTATTTTTTAGTGTTGAACTATGGAATTCATATTATTTGCACTTATTTGGTTAGTATAGTTTTTTTGACTCCAACAATATCATGGAATTGTTTCTGGTAATCATTCTTAATTAATTATCTTTCTGGGGACCTCCATTGTTCATTGTGTTTTAGTTCCACCCATGTTTGTGTATTAAATCACACATCTCAATCAAGGGAAAAACTTTCATGATATTAGACAATATAATTGTGTGATAAATTACATTTCAATAACCAATGTTGCAATTGAATTTTCAAAATAACCACATTAATGACATGAAAAATATTTGTATATTTTTATGTAACAATCACACTTAATATTAAAATATGAATTCAATGGAATAAAGATTTATCTAATAATCACATTATTATTATTTTTAGGGAAATTTTTCGTTATATATCAATGATAAAGATTCAAAACATGATACTTAATATTGCATTTTATTTCTAACATGTCACCCAGGTTACTCATATTCTTATAGGTATATTAGATACAAATAATTCAATATTTATCACAATTATTAATCATTAATGACCCATTATTAAAATATATGATTCATTTGACAATTAATATTATGGATAAATTCAATTTTTTCAATTCATCTGGTAGACAATTAATAAAAATTTTGATCAATATATGTACATTTACTTATAATCCATACTTAATTTTATCAATAAAATTTTTAATTCTATATAACTATTTATCATTATTGGCCTTTTTAATTTAGAAATTGAGAATTATTTTTTTCTACATCAATTTTATAAGACTGATTATGAGATTTGGGAATTGAAGAATAAATATTGTTATTTATAATATAACACATTAAAAAAAGTCTTCATCGTCAAAATTTGTAATAAAATTATCAACTATAGTGTTTAGACACGTATCTATCTCATTGACATTCTCTTCTTTGTGTTAAGGAGTTGGTGTGCCACTAAATATTTAAGTGTCATCCTTTAGTGACGAAAAATTAAAAATTATATTAACCTACCTTCATCACACTACACCTAAAGTTCATAATTTATATAAACCTTAAATAATAAAACATTTTCAGGTTATATTCCGTCAACCTTCAATGATAAGAAACATTTAGATAGTTTTTATTAAATTAGAACACATAGTAACCAGTTCAACTTCTATAGCATCCTATAATAAAACTACTATGAGAATGTATTCAATGCCAAAATTTACACATTCAATTCCCATAGTATTCAAATATTTTTTCCCTTTAAACATTATAAATATATAATTTATTTTCACTCTATTACTTATTACTCGCATATTGAACCAAATAAATCTAATACAGTTTATGTTAAATAACCGATGTATTATGATTCCAAATCTTAGAAAAAAATCAGTTGAAAAATTACATACAATTATGTCTCTAAAAATTTATAGTGGTGAATAATAGTGTAAATATAAATTTATGAAAAATTAATTACATAATTAGTGGAAAATTTATTCATGCCATAAATATTAAAAAAATATTGTTTCTCACTTTTGTAAAGAAAGTCAAAATAACCCATTCAAATGATGAAAAGAAGATTCATTTAATAATTTTGCAAGGATTATCAAAAGTAAAAGAAAAACACCTTCATAAATCATTTAATATTATATAATAACTTCTATAAAATATTTTTTAAGAACAATATTATGGAGGAAATATATTACCAACCACAAAATAGAAATATGGTCACCTTTCTTAAAAATAATATTTTAGTCAATATTTGAACCAAAGTTGGAAAAAATGGGAGGAACGCATGAAAACCAAAAAAATAAATAATATTTAATAAAATATATTGGTTTTAAGTGAGAATGTAAATATAATTTCTCTAAATTAGAGTAAACTATAAAAGCCCCAATTAAAAGTGAGATCAGATCATAAAACCTTACCTCAAGTCATTACATGATTCATATATAGTATATCTTATTTTTTAATAAAATTATACTTATTATAAAACTATAATATAACCATATTAATATTTATTTTACTATTTATAATTCCTTTATAAATTTTTATTACCATTTTCAAACAATTCATCATTAAAATCAATATATGGGTGTCAAATGTTATGTCTTCCATGCCAGTTTCGGTGCGGTGATTCTGTTCATGGAACCTTGGTCAAGGTGCCATGTAAAAAATATTAATAATTTCATAAATATCATATTTATTCATTTTATACCCTTTTGAAAACCATCATTTTAAGGGAGTGTTGAAAAATGGATTGCATCACTTCTAAGAGGCGGTTGTCCGAACATTGGCATGGGTGATGTTTTCATTTTTCAATTGATAGTATGAAAAGAATTTAAATAGCAATTTATCTATAAATAGTCATAATTATTTCATAAATATTATATATATTCCATAAATCCATCTATATGACCTTCCATTAGAGGTAGTGATGGAAACTGAAATTTTTCGCTTTATGGAGGTAGTAGTCTACCAGTACGTATGAGAGATGATTTCTTATTCCATTTAATGGGAAGGTGGTAGATAATAATTTTTTCCTCAATATATTATTGTTTCATTATATTTGACTCACTTTTATTATCATATTAGGATGGATATAATTTAATTATTGGAGGTGGTTAAAAAAAGATTGAAATAAATAGGTTAAGACAATTACATCTACCTTGTGTATATTCATTTGGATTACACTATAAGCCGTATTAGGATAGTAATTTAGGTATAGAATAACATATATGTTTATTATCCCAACCTTTTCAAGAGATTCCTTGATCTTTTTATATGTAAAATTTCTTCTCATTTCAAGTACCTCTTGTTTGGTTTGTATCTTTGGTGTCTTTGGGTGAAAATTTGAGAATTTTGGAGGAAGGTAGGGAAGTTCACAATTAGCGTACTCTTTTCACAAACCATGTGCCCCAGCCTAGAAAACCATGTGAACCCAAATAGAGGGGATTTTCATTTTTGGTGGATAGCTTTTCAAACCATGTCCCTATTAAGAGAAGCATTTCACCGTCTCCCCCCCCCCATAATAAGTGCACAATTAAGGCATATGGTTTGAATAACCAAGTGCCCATACCCAGCAAACCTTGCTTGGGTTTTTAATTATCCCAAAAATCAGATTAACAATTATCCAAACCCCAGAAACTCACCCAAATCGACTCTAACATGGACCAAGCTGGTTTCTCCCTTTTTTGGCCCCCATATAGATTCAAGCACCTCATTATCTCCATTATTATTGAATTGGTGGGTGTATTGAAGATCTAAACCTCCCTGGGTATGTGATTTCTTCTTATATATATATATATATTTATTTATTTATTTATTCTGCTCCTCTCCCAGGATAAAAGTGTTATCTTATCTAATGAT
>CAUJRU010001964.1:0-100770 GCA_963277665.1 Viscum album | reverse complement strand
GGGAAGGGGAGGAGTGGAACCAGTCCCTGATTAGGGTTGGGATTGGTTTTTAAGTTATAAAGGAAATTCAATAATAATATGTGCTGGAGGTTGAGAGGATTATCCATTTTTATCATAAGACTCCACAGATTATGCTCCTTTACTATTGGAGAGGCCATACTCATGAAACACAACATCTCAAATGACAATACATTTTTTATAACTCGGTTTATCTATCCACTAATGATAGCCCTTAATACCCTTTGGATAACCCACTAATAAACACTTCATATCCCTATGAGGAAGCTTATCTATAAGTATATGAGCATAAGCTATGGATCCAAATACCCTTTGGAAAAGGGAAACGATTGATTAAATAGATTGTTGCAGAGGAAACCTCATCCCAGAAGGACCTGGGGAGTTTTGAGGGGGACAAAATGCATCTAACCCTCTCAAGAACAGTCTTATTCATTCTATTTGCTAATCCATTCTTTTGTTGTTTTCCACAATAGTTTGATACCTTTTTATTCCATCATATTCATAGAAATCAAAAAACTCGGTGGAAAAATATTATAAACCATTATTAATTATTAAGGCTTTGAGTTTCTTTCCAGATTCACTTTTTACCCCATCTTTCCATTTCTTAAAAGTCTGAAAAGTATCAGACTTATGTTTGAGTATATAAATCCAGACTTTCCTAGAGTAGTTATCAATAAAGGACATAAAGTACAAGCCTCCACCAAGGGAGGTGACCCAAGAAAGACCCCATAGACCGGAGTGGACACACTCAAGGGGTTCTTTAGCCTTATACATTGACCTGCTAAAACCAACTCTTCTGGATTTTCTATATACACAATATTCATATAAAGGAAGACTGATAGGAGTAACATTACTCAAAATCCTTTGTTTTTTAAGTTCATTAAGGACTTTGAAACAAATGATCCCTAATCTTCTTTGACAAAGGGTGTTTGTATCATGTTTTAAATCAAAAGAGATATTTAACCGACTTCTATAAATTTTCCCATCTAACACATAAAGTCCATTACGAAGGTTTCCTTTCATAATTTTGATGGATCCTTAGGTAATTATAGGACTCCTAGAGTCTGATTTAAAACTATACCCCTTCTAGTCAAGGACTCCGTGGGAGACGAGGTTTCTTTTTTTAGTTCGGGTACCCATCTAACCTCCTCAAGGGTTTTAATAGTCCAGTCATGAAGCTTTAATGAAACCAAGCATATTCCCATAATATGATAGCTCTTGTTGTTCCCTATAAATACCTCACCAGATTTAATTTCCCTCACTTTAGTAAAGAATTTCCTCCTATGACACATGTGAAATGAACATCCTGAATCAAGGATCCATTCATCAGAGATGGAAATGTCAGAAACATTTAACACGTCAACAATTTATAATCCCTTCTAAAAAAAGGAATAGGAATTACTATTGTCTCTATGGTTACCTTTCTTATTAGAGAAATTCACCTTAATATGACCAGGTCGTTTTCATTGAAAACACTTGATTATTTTGTTCTTAGAGTTATACATTTGCTTCTTAGACTGACATCCATCTTTCCTCCTACCCGTGGACTCACTTCTTCCCCTAGATTCATTTCTATCTCTAATATCCAAACCCTCTGCCTCAGTCTTAACACCACCTTCCTTTGAAGGTCTTTGGAGAGTAAAGTAGATTTAAATTCTTTGAGAGTAAGAGTTTCTTTTCCATATATCATAGAATCTTTAAAAAAATTAAAGGTATCATCTAATGAAATTAATATTAATATCGCTTGATCTTCATCTTCTAACATAATGTCTATGTTGGCAAGATCTAACCAGATTTTATTAAATTCATAAATGTGTATATTGACTGTAGTTCCAGGACTCATTTTGAAAGTATATAATCGCATTTTTTTGTATAATCTACCAAAAATAGACTTATTCATGTAAAGATATTCAAGTCTAGACCATATACCATTAGCAGAAGACTCATATTCAACCTCTATAAGAACCTTATCTCTTAAAAATAAAAGAATTAAGCTATGAGCTTTTCTAATAGTTTCTTCAATGACATCAACATAAGTAATGGCAGTCTTCCCATTCGGGGCATGGGTGGTGACTTTTTTTAGAGCTAGCAGGGGTATCAATTAAATTGTTGTGATCTAGTAGGTTAGTCATTTTAATTCACAATATATTAAAATCATTTTTACCAAAAAAAAATTCAATATAAAATTTAGTATAACCTACTATAAACGTTACAGTAGGCTCTGATACCACTTTTTGAGGTTAATCCGTTTAACCCTAGAACATCTAGGACCCACTATCGCCTATTACTAGATTAAAAATTCGGTATATTTCAATTATATTTTTGGTGATAAGAAAAACACAAATTTCTTAATCCAATGAGCTACCAAAATCGCAAAAGAAGAAATAATATAAAATAAAAAACACCAGATATAATGTGATTCAGATAAGTGTGATCCTACATGCACGGTGATAACACCACTCATATCATTATTTTATTATTAAGAAAAAGTAAAGCAATGAAATATAGACTCAAATAATTAAGAATCAAAACCATAGAAACTATCTGAGGAGGCTGACTTTGTTGAACTAAGTGGTAGTGGTGAAATATGTCACATAGAGTTAACATTTTCCACTCCTAAATGGACTCACGCACACACACAAAAAAAGAATACAAATCTATACACGATGAAAAGAAATAAATTGCTATAGATCTAAGAATATAAATTGAAACCTGGTTACGATGAAAAGGATAGTCAAGATCTGAAACCTCCTTGATGCGTAGTAGTTTAGGACCCAAGATTGAGTTGATCTCTATTGATTCTCTACTGGAGATGTGCTCTAGTTCTAGGAGGTGGCATGAGTTCGATAGAGGGGACTGTGGGTGGCCGGAATGCCTTAGTTCCTCTTCTTCTTCCTTCGAGATCCTCTGCACTGTGAAGGATAAACTCATTGTGAGATCTTCAGCCAAACCAGATGAAAAAATACCCTCAGCCAAATAGAATGAATCACCCATGAATCAGGGCACAACAGGCGAAGGAACCATGGCTTGTAAACTGAGCATCAGACAACATGATCAAAACCGCTAGATCAAATTTGTGTGGATGGATAAGATAAAATGGATGATTCATCTAACAAATGGCAGTTGAGTGGCAGGATATATGGAACCATGATATTGGTATAGTGGCAGTAGTGTAGATCCAGACCAAGCCAAATAAACACAGGGAGGATCGTCAATATAAGGACCCGACCTTATTACATTACATAATCTTTAATTTAGTCAAGAATGCACTTCCTTTCTCATTGAGGATCTTTTAGAGTTTATAGATTTAGAGAATTGGGACATAAAACATTCATAAAATTTCACATTATTATAGAGTGGATACCATTAAAACAATATTCATTTCTTACAAAATATAAAACTTTTCACATAAAACATGATTTATTTGACTAATCTTCAAACATTTAACTTGGCTTCCTTCTTTGTCTTACACATACTTATAACCTGTGAAAATCATTTAAAAGAAACTTGGTATGGGCACAAAAAGCTCAGTAAGGGATGTAAAAGAAGGAAATAGTATATTAGTCCATGAATACTTGTAACGTATGAAAACATTTTCAAAAGACATACTCGTCACTCATATATACTTAATTTGTGAAAAATGGGATTTCAAAAAGATTTACACAATACATAAAAACATAAATATAACAATAAAGGTATCTTGGGAATTACTTACATAATCTTGTAAACCTCTCAGCTACCTTATAATTTGTAACCCTCACGGCTACCTTATAATTTGTGTAACCATCACAATTACACTTGGAGTAACCATACAGCTGACCTCCAACTTACACATACCCAATGAATTGGAAGTAAATTTAGGTCCTAACCTTCCTCATAAACAATTCCAAATATCTAGAAAATAATCATACAACATGAATAATATCATAAAAATAATTCTTTTGAATTTTGTAAAACAGAATTTCAAAAGAGGATTTCAAAAGAAAAGCCCCTTATAAATATCATATAATTCAAGTGAAAATGAATTGAGTGGATAGAATATGTATATATACTGTAAATACATATAAATAAACATAATATAAACAGAATTCCTCACACAAATATTTTTAATACAACACAAATAATGAAGTAGAGAGTTAACCCAAAGAATGGAAATCGGGTTAAGAATTCCCTTACCTCGGGATTGTCTTACTTCAAACTTGTTTAAACCTCCTATATAATGGTTAAAAGAGTGTTATTAATAAATTAAAGAGTTTTATTAATATCTTAAATAAATATATTAATCTTTATAACACCATATATGATCATTTCCTTACATCATTTCACCCTTTAATTATTAGTATTTTGTTCCTTGCGCTGTTTTTGGGTGAGTTCTTTACATGATTTCCATGATTGGTTCATGATGGAAATTGTTGTCGATTGGGAGTGAGACTCAAGAATTGTAATGGAGTGGTATTTACATATTTCTAGAATCCATAAATTATACCATTTATCATTTTTAGGTCTTACATGAGGATGATTCATAAGTTAAAACATTAATGATGTTCGTTTAGACCATTTTAGTGGTTCTCTGATAATAACGACCTAGTTTTGTTTTATAATTTAAAACCATGTGTAAAAAATAATTATAGAAACATGGATGAGACATAATACATATATTATAACCTGGTTCAACCATAAAAATGGTTTCATGACCAGAATTTAAGGAATTAAAGCAAATTGAAATCACACGTCCACGATGTTGGTAATTCGACACATCACAGACAATGTTTTTAATTACTTGAATAAGTGGGGGAGGAGAAGAAGATTGATGATGGATTTTCCATGAACATGAGAACATCCAGAATATACAAGATTCTAGAGATTTCATGCCTCTTGGATAATAGGAGGTTAGGAAAGAAGAAGAAAAGAAAGGAACTCAAAATAAAAGAAAATATGAGAAATTCTTTATGAAAATTTAGCAGCCTAACAACGTCATTTAAATTTTCATAAAATAATTTGATGAGAGAAAATAGGTCTCTCATCATTATTACATAATATAGGAAGTAAGGGGTATATTAAATTAAATATCCCAACATAATCCAAAGGGAATGAAAAATAATAACATAACATGAAAGGAAAGAAAGAAAAAGAAAGAGGATGTTTACCTCTTGATCTCTTCTCCTTGAGATCCCTCTTAAGGCCTTTGGTTTTGGAATTTTGGTAAGACCAACAGCTCTAGGATGTGGGGAAGAGCCTTTGGAGGATTATTGGGTAGAACTTAGGTAAGGCTCAAGGCTTGATAGGTGTGGGAGGAAGAGGGAAATGAAGGTGGTATTTATAGTGGAGGAGTGGAGGTATTTAACATTATTTTAATCATTGTTATAATATTTTTGCTCAAGACTATAAATAGTCTTAATTCATATGACCCCAAATAGTAATAATGGTATGAGAGTTATAACCAAGTGTCCTTAAATCACTTATGATGTCATAAATAGTGTATTTTACTAATAATTTCAATATACAATATTTTACCGTATTTCACTATTCATCAAAAATTCAAGAATTTCAAAAAAATAAAAAAAATTCACCCTTACCATTTCATGATGCATAGAATTCAAAAATGAAGTGCATTTTTGGAAAATAATTTTCTAAATATTATTAATTTAATTTTTAAATAAAATCATACTTAATTAAAAAATTAACAATTATAAAACTACAACTGCTTTTATATCACATTGAAAAGTTAACCAAAATGTCATTATCTTCAAGACTTAAGAAAATAAAATAATATTAAAATTTACTATTCATTAGGTTCATATCACTATTCATATTACTATTCATAAGGGTAAGTTACTATTCACCAAAAATACAAGTTGGTTCCATTAGACTCAAAATAACATACTGAACACTATTGTAGATGACCATTTTTTGAAATTCAAAACATAGAAGTGGAAAAAATATTTTTTAAAGGATAGATATAAATATCTACTTAAAACAATGTTTCATGCATTTAATTTATTTTTTTTAAAACCTTGGGGTGTTACATTATTCCCACCTTCTAGAAATTGGGTCCTCCCAATTTTATTTACTCATTAAACAAGTGAGGGTACCTTTCTCTCATAGAATTTTCAGACTCCCATGTTTCTTCTTCTACCATGTGGTTTCTCCACAAAACCTTTACCCGATGGATTAACTTATTCTGCAATACTTGTTCCCTTCGATCAAGGATCTGAACTCGTTTCTCTTCATTAGAAATATTCTCTTCTAGGTGAACTGCTTCTGGGATCAAGACATGTGATGAATCTGACACATACTTCCTCAGCATCGAAACATGAAAAACATTGTGTACCTGAGGTAAACTCAGAGGCAAAGCTACTCGGTATGCAACTATTCCAACTTTCTACAGGATTTCAAAAGGACTGATAAATCGTGGACTTAGCTTCCCTTTCTTACCAAAACACATCAAACTTTTACAAAGAGAGATTTTAAGGAAAACATGGTCACCTACCTCAAAAAATAAGTCTTTCCTTCTGTTATCGGCAAAAAAAATTCTTCTAGCTTTGAGCTGTCATCCTGTGCTGCTGAGTCATCTTCACTTTCATAGGCACTTCCTCTACTAATTCTGGCCCCATCAACTTTCTTTCACTGACTTCATCCAAAAAAGCTGGAGTCTAACACTACTTTCCAAACAATGCTTCTAATGGTGCCATCTGTATACTAGAATGAAAAATATGATTATAAGAAAACTCAACTAAAGAAATATGTTGATCCCAACTTCCCTAATTGTCCATTGAAAAAGATAAAATCATATCCTCCAAAGCCTGAATCATTCATTCTGATTGACCATCTAATTGAGGATGAAAAGTTGTACTGAAATTTAACTATGTGCCCAACGACTTTTGAAGTCCCTTACAAAAGTTATAAGTGAACCTGGGATCCCATTCAGATATAATGGAATGAGGAACTCCATGTAACCTGACAATCTCTTTGAGGTATAGTTTAGAAAGATGATCCAAATACATTGTATCTCGAATAGAAAGAAAATGAGTAGATATTTTCAGCTGATCAACAATAACCCAAATCGCATTGTTACATCGATAAGTCTTTGGTAGTCCCACCACAAAGTCCATGGATACATTCTCCCATTTCCACTCTGGCACTAGAAAATGCTGAAGCATCCCCTTTGGTAACTGCCACTCCACTTTAACCTATTGACATGTCAAAAATTTCACAGTAAAATTAGCAATATCTATTTTCATTCCATCCCACCAATAATACTCCCGAAGGTCTCTGTACAGCTTAGTACTTCTAGGATGAACCAAAAATGGAGAACTATAAGCTTCATACAACAAATATTTCTTCAACTGAGAATCACAGGGCACACAAAACCTTTTTCCAAATCTTAAAACACAATCTTTATCAAGGTTGAATTCTAGAAGCTTACCCATTTTAACCAATTCTACCTTTTTTCTATAGCTCACGGTCTTCCTTCTGTGCTCGTTTAATTTTGTCTGACAATGACGACTGCACTGAAAATTGAAACAAAACAAATGTATTCCATGCACCAAAAACTTCTAATCCAAAATTCATCAAATCATTAATCAAGGGATCATGTTCCAAACATAACATGGTTAATGATGTATGATGTTTTCGACTCAAGGCATCCACCACTTTGTTTGCTTTTCCAGGATGGTAATTGATCATGAAATCATAATTCTTTATCAGTTCAAGCCATCTACCATGCCTCATGTTTAATTCCTTATGAGTGAATATATACTTCCAACATTTATGGTCAGTATATATTTGATATTTGGCTCCGTATAAATGATGCCTCCAAATTTTCAAAGCAAAAACCATAGCTTCCAATTCCAAATCATGTGTGGGATAATTTAACTCACAGGGTTTAAGTTGTCTTAAAGCATAAGAAATTAACTGATCATTTTGCATCAAAACACAACCAAGTCCCTTCAAAGAAGCATCACAATAGATGAAAAACTCACCATTTCGGGAAGGCAAGGATAAAAGTGGAGAATTCACCAATCTCTTCTTCAGTTCCTGAAAACAAACATCACATTATTCTATCCAAACAAATTTAACTCCTTTATGTGTTAACTTAGTTATTGGGCTAGATAACCATGAAAAGTTCTTAAAAAAATGTCGGTAATAACCTACTAATCCAAGAAAACTACGAAACTCTGTAACATTTTTATGTCTTGTCCATTCATCGACTACTCCTGTTTTGGCTGTATCAACTATTATTCCATACTTATTTACAATGTTCCCAAGAAAAGAAATCTGTTGTAACCAAAAATCACACTTGCTGAATTTTCCATACAGTTTCTTTTCTTTTAAGGTTTGTAGAACAACCCTTAGATGTTTTTCATGCTCCTCTTTATTTTTAGAAAATAATAGAATGTCATCAATAAACAAAAACACAAACTTATCCAAGAAATCCTGAAATATTCTATTCATAAGATTCATAATTACAGTAGGTTCATTAGTTAACCCAAATAGTATAATAAAAAATTCATAATGCCTATATCTAGTACGAAAGGATGTTTTCAAGATATCATCCTCCTTCACCTTTAACTGATGGTATCTAGATCTCAATTCAATCTTGGAATAGTACTGAGCTCCCAGGAGATGATCAAACAAGTCATTAATATGAGGCAAATGATACTTGTTTTTAACAGTGATGTTATTCAAAGATCTATAATCAATGCAAAGTCTCGTGGAACCATCTTTCTTTTTAACAAACAAAACAGGATCACCCCATGGTGAAGTGATAGGATGAATGAATCCTTTTTCAAGCAAATCCTGCAACTGATTTTTCGATTCAAGAAGTCCTATTTGAGCCATATGATATAAAGGCTTTTAAAAAATTACATTTGTATACTTAAATGTTAAGAAAAAAAGAATAAATTGATAGAATTTCTATTGAAAACTCTAGTGAAAAATTCCATACTAAAATATAAATGGAGATTCCATGGATGATCGGTCCTTATTATGAATACATAACTAGATATATTCCATCAATACATCTATTATATTGCATGTTGATATATTGTTTGAATTGTAAGCTTGTAGATTTAATTCTATTATGTTTACTTATGTTATGTTTACACCCCAAAGTTCAGTTATGGACGTTTATAATGTGCTTCAAATCAGCGTGATCCCACATGCACATTGATAACACCGCCCAAATCAGTCTTTTATTACGAAGTAAAAGATAAGAAAATAAATACAGGCTCGAAGAATTAAGACTGATGCAATGCTGATTTGCTATCACAGTGGACTACTATGCTATCACTAGATAAAGACAACTCAAAAAGAAAACCTTTCAACCATATATCCTCTTTTATGGCTTCTGTCAAGGCTATATACTCTTCCTTAGTAGTGGGAGTGAAACCACTGATTGTATATTTCATTTCCAGAAGACTAGTCCTCTATATGTAAGAAACACAAAACTAATGGTTGATTTTCAAGTGTCAACATTTTCATCATAATCCAAGTCAGAAAAACCAACAATTTCATCATTAAAACTACTATTTAATCCATATCATGTGAAAAAATTACTAGACAAAGAGATGTACCTAAGGAGACACTTCAAGGCATGCTAATGAGGCTTACTAGGTTTCCCCGTAAAATTTCTCAAAGTACAAGCAACAAATGCTATATTTTTCCTAGAATAGACCATAGCATACATAAGACTTCCTACCACATTATCATATAGAATCTTATTCATAAAAGCATCCTCATCATCAATTTTAGGTGATTGTTCCAAAGGCAAAATAAAATGTTGTCCTAATGGAATACTAATAGGTTCAATGTGCTCAAACAAATACCTTTTTAATACCTTCTTAATATAAGAAAACTGAGATAAGTGCAAGGTTTGAGCCTTCCTATCTCTTATAATGTCCATACCCATGATCTGATTGGCATGTCTTAAGTCTTTCATTTCAAAGATAGAGTTCAATTGGTTCTTGACAGAATTTATAATCCTTGTGTTTTTTTACAGATTAAAAGCAAGTCATCAACATATAATAACATGTAAAAAAATTCATGTTTCAAAGTTTTATAGTATACACATGCACCAAACTTACTTATGGGAAAATGATTTTTAGTCATGAAGGAATCGAACATTTTATACCATTTCCTAGAAGATTATTTAAATCCATACAAAGAATTATTAATAAAGAAAAATTGATTAGTTTTAAACAGATTTTAAATTTTTCAGGTGTCAAATAAATTGTTTTATCAAGGGTGCCGTGTAAGAAATCAAGTTTTACATCCAATTGTTTAATATGAAATTCAAACTTGGTAGAAAAATCAAGAAGAATTATTATAGATTAATGTTTAACAACTGGGGAGAATATCTCACAATAATCAATGCCTTCACGTTGAAGAAATACTTTAGCAACCATTTGGGCTTTGAATTTGATTTTAGTTTCTCCAACATTGTTTTCCATGTTCTTATATATCCACTTAGAACCTATAATCTTATGTTTATTAGGTTTGGAAACAACAACCCAAGTGTTATTCTTAATAAGTGAATTCATATCTTCTTGCATTACACCTAACCACTTAGCAACTTCTTTGGACTTAGGGTTGCTTATAAGATTGAGTTTCATCATTAAAAAAATCCAGAGCAACACTAAATTCAAAGGAAACAATATCATCCTAATTAAAGATGGTTGGATCCCTAATTACCCTTATATCTCTCTATCTTGCGTGAGTTGATAATTTCTCAGATTGTCTGGCTTTATAGTTTCATGTTTAGTGTAACAACCCTAGATTTTTATGAAAAATATTCTTTTAATTTCATTAATGTCTTGTGTTGTATTCTACACCAAGATTACCTTGCGCTATACGCAACACCTTATTAGCTTGTAGTATACGCACCACTATTCTTGGATCGTGTTACACACAATTTTGATAATAGTTATTCTACGCAACATTGAGTATATATATATATATATATATTCAATGTATAAATGAAATATGGTTGGATTCTGTTATACTAAACAACGAAGGATTCTTTCACAACACGCAACCCTAACTTGGCTTGCATTACACGCAATCGCGACCTTCCTCGATAGCGTGTGTTGTACGCAATACCGGGTTTTAATAAACAATGTTATATTATTATAATATTGTCATGAACTAGACGTTATGAATAGTATTAACTAAATTTTGAATTTTATAACATTATTATTCATCTTACACATTTCTAGAACATGGTATAAGAACAAAATAAATTTTTCGGGTAAAATAAGTATTTTTCAAAAAATGCAGTTTTGCCGCCTTTTGATGGCGCACCCACTTTAAATCTGGTTTTTGACATGTTTATAAGTTCAATTTGACAAAATAAAATTCTTCTTTGGAATAAAGAAATAAAAATTTACTTTGGATAAAATTTTCATATTATTCTGGTAACTTTCACATTTTAATGAATAGTAAAAACACGCTATATTTTAATTAAAAACAACTTTTTTCATCGTAATATCTTATGTGGTTAAATTATAATATTGAATGGTTTTAAAGTATAAATAGAATATATTTTTACCATTTAATATAATGTATGTCATTAGCATTGATTTTACCTTGAATTCGTAAGTTAAATCAATTCAATCTTTTGCAATGTTTTAAACAAAAACCCGTTTTTATTCGACAACGGGAATAATTTTAATTTAATTTCTACAACTTCTGTGTTTTGAATTTTAAAAAATGGATTCCATATTTGGAATCAGTGGGTCCAAATTATGTTAATAAGATACTTTTTATTTTTGGGAATTATGAATAGTAACTACGGTAAATTTTATTTACCATAGTTAAAGGTAAATCGGGTAATTAAGGGTAAATATAATATTTTAAAATTATCCTAACAAATGTAAAAATCCTATTGGATGACCAAAAATCGACCCATATCACCTAAGGGTCGGATTAGATTCATTTAATTAAATTTTTTCAATGAAAATAATTTAATTATTATTAAAACCAAAGAATGTGACAACATGTCACTTTCTTAAATCGTATAAGTATAATAATTTTAATCTAGTGATAAACTTCATGAAACTTCGAACATGAATAGTCTCCAGAAATCTAATACAATTATCTACATCATAGGAATTTATTTAGAATTTTTAGGGATTAAATAATTATCATTTATTATGACAGAAAGATGATGCGGTAATTGTCTTATTAATGAAATATTGACATAATTGATGTTATAAATGCCCAAATAAATGTAATTTGAGACTTTTTATGACCTAAAATAATTTTCTAGGTTAATATGACATGTTATTGTTGATTTAAGTAATTTTGTTCGAACATATAATTCTGTTATGACTTTCACAAAAATCATATATCAAATAGTGTCAAAATTGACACAAAATAGTTTTAAAATCAAATATTATATTATTAATTGTTATTTTGTTCCTAAAAATCTAAGGTTCTGCCAAATGACTTATATAAGGATATATGTATTAATAATATACAATTTGGGGTTCGTTTGGCATGTTATAGTAAGTGTATTAACCATATAGTGTAACAAAACAAAAAGACACGGTAAAAGTTAAATTATTTAACTTAGAGTTAAATCTAATTGATAAGGTTAAAATAATAACCTAAACTTGTCTAAATCCTATTGTTTGATAGGATTTCTACCCATCCCCACTTTAGCTTCGAAATAAGACCCTTTGGAACCATTATAAACCGATTTTGACTTTAATATAAAATAATATTTTGAGATATTCCTAAGGTGCCCCTCTCCTCCCTTATAAAAGGACACCTCCTCCCACTCCTCCTCACACCAATTTGAGCACTCAAGCTCGGCCAAACCCTGCCAAAATCTCTTCTCCACTTCCCTAGAAACATCCTAGAGGTTATGGTCTTCCTCAAAGACCAATTTTAGTGCCCTAAGAGGAGGTCTCAAAGAGGCGCTTCAAAGAAGAGGTAATTACCGTTACCAATTCTTTCATCTTTATTTCTTCTTCCACTTATTCTTCTTAGGTTGTTTCATTATGAAGTAATAACATCAGTATCACTCATATACTGATATGTTATTATAAGTATGAAACAACCATATTTCACCATCTATCCATCCTACGGAAAAAGAAATCACCGCGCGTGCGTACGTACGAAATACCGTCTCCACGCTGTGGTGTAATCTATTTTCCACTATCACCTTACAAGGATGAGTATAATAGTGTAATGAGTAACTATATATGATTATTATAGAGTGATATTGATACTGAAATAGTATACATACACTTAAACACAATTCCACGACCATGGGAACGATATCATCGCTCGTGCGTACGTACGGACTACCGTCTCCACGACGCGATGAGATTCATTCTCAATGATTAACCATTCATGAATGATTATAAAGTATATATAATATGTACTAATGAAATATATGACATAATAATGATACTGGATTTATTTATATATTTATATGTATGTCATCTACTTAATTCCATTCAATTCAATAAGGAAACGAAAACAGCGTTCATGCGTACGTACGAACTACCGTCTCCATGAACGGTGTATTTCTTTCCATTTAATGATTTATTATATATATGTATATCCTGAATATATATATATATAAATCATGTTTTATGTTCTGGAATTAAGTAATCATGATCTAAGTAATCATATGAATAATTACAAGTCAAAACACGGACGACAAATGAAACAATTTTACCCAAAACGCTCTTTAACATGGAATTTACAAAAGAACGGGTAATATAAAGTCATAAGTGAACCATATATGATATAATAACAATGAATATGATTCTGTAATAAGTAAATGACATTATTTAAATCATTATACAAGAGGTTCGGACACTTACGAAGCAAATCGGACCTAAGGTAAGGGAAATATCACAATCTCACTTTTATCTTAGATTGTTTTTACTTTGGTAATTATTGGGGTGTATTTTATCATCCACATACATGTTTCCTCAATATGTAATATTATTTCCATCCAACTACAATTGTTTAAATCCAATTTTACCCTTTGGTGAGTTTTTAGTAAAAAAATATGAAAGGAATCTTTTGACGTTTTTCATACGAGGTGCTTTTTGACTTTTCCGACAAAAGTACGAAGAATGTTTTTTTTATACGGCATGAATGGATTTTTAAAACATTATTTCCAAGAAGCTTCCTTTACAAGTTTTCAAGTTTATTTTTAATCAACTTCTTTTATTTTAAAGTCGTATGACATGTTAAGAAAAGAAAAGTGTTTTTGAAGTAGAAAGGATATTTTCCTCAAGAATGGAGTTCAAGTATTTTATCAAAATTATTTTCCATCTAAGATAATAAAAGGGTTCTGTTTTTATCCCTATTATTACATGGATTTGATTATGTTGTGATGGAAATATTTTTATGAATTCCTTTATCTTATATTAATTGTTTTATGATGTCATGTTGTTTAAGAATTCCATTTTTATTACATGGGTTACGCTATGATGTATGGTTTATGATTATGTGGCACACATAAGAATGGTATCATTATGAGATGGGTGGGACCTATATCTCCCTCCAATGCATTGGGTAAAGATTTTATATCTCATGAGATAGACATGGCTGGAATGGTAGGTTATACCGGTTCAATGAAACAGGACTGAAACAAGGGTTACTCGATTCAGAAAGGGACTTTGTCCACTAAGATAGTCTTGGCAATGAGTCTTGAATAACAAGAAATGATTCTCTATGATTATGTGTGAATGACACAAAGTTTCATGTTTTAAGTTATGATTATTGTGATTACATTTCACTGCCATGATTTATCCCATGTTATGAAATTATGCTCTCTTTTGCAGGTTAAGATTTCTAAAAGTTATGTTCTTATGAATATGATGTGATTCATTTTTCTTTTGTTTACCCTTACTGAGCATTCGAGCTCACCATTTTATGTTTTCTTTTCCCCAGGATATAAATAAAGGTTTTAGGTAAAAAAAAAAGGGAAGATCTTTATGGGAGATATTGAAGATCTTTCACCACGATTAGAAGATTACGTTCCAAGTTTCCAAAGACACTAAACTATTACGATCCTTGTGTGTGTATTTTTTTATGTACTAAGTATTCCTCAAAAGTAATGTAATGTCCATGTAGATCAAGCTTCGGGTCTCTACAGTTGGTATCAGAGGAAAGGTTTAGTCAACCTTTGGAAACTAGGATGCGAAAACGTTAGTGAAATCCCTAGAGATATTTCTAAGGTATGTCTAGGGATGTCCCTAAGGTTAAGTATACGTATAGGTTATAGTACTAGAATTACGCTAACGATCATAGAATTAAACCTAAGATGTTAGATATTTAAGGTACTCCCCCTTTATTATGTTGTTTTCCCTAGCATGATTTTTGCCTCTCACACTATTCTTTTTGGCTTTTAGAAAATGGTTCGAAACAAGATGATTCACGATAATGGAGGATATGATGGACAATGGAATGATATTATTCATGAGCAACCAAATGAAATGGGATTTGGAAGTCCAAACATCATTATTATGCCGAATCAGCAATCTCATAATATGATCAATAAAGTAAAATTTGGTAAGTTTCCTGACTCGGCTAATAATAGAAAGATGGAGTTTCATGATGATCATAGAGGAAAGAAAGTTCAATTTCCCCTATGTAAATCATGTGGGAAGAGGCATCAAGGAGAATGTTTCAAAGGAACTGGAAGATGCTTTGGGTGTGGAAAAGAAGGACACAAAGCCAGTAAGTGCAAAGGAAAAGGTTCAGTTAACACCAGGGATGAGGATAATGGTATTGCTACGACATCAACAATGGTTAAATGTTTTAAATGTGGAATGTACGGGCATTATGCAAACCAATGCCCTAAGGGAAAGTCTCATGAAGAGAATCAGTATGGTCGTATGGGTAGTATTTATGTTGATGATGATGATGAGACTACAAATGATACGTGAGATGAAAGAATTGTTGAAGCTCGGTCAATGGTTTAAGAATGTAGTGGAATGATTACATGTTTATCATGTGTAATGTTGTATAAGAAATCTCATGGTACTATGGAATAAAGAGACATCTAAGGATTGTTACACTGTTGTCTTTCCTTGAGTTATGAAAGTGTATGATTAATGGTACCACTATCCATGAAATCTTATTCAGATATTTTTGGAATTTAGATGATATGCACATAATGAAGGAATAATAAGATAATGAGGTGTTTGATTGTATTCATGAGCTCATGACTGATATAAGGAGAAGGTTATATCATGGTTTGAGTATAGAGAATTTTTTTGGATTTTGGTATGTGGAAAGAGTTAACTTTTAACTGCATTCATGTTTTCACTAAGGTTCAATGGGTATTCAAGAGAATACATGATTAAGGCCTTTGAATGTTTGGAATGTGACCAACAAGACATATCTTATGATATATGGGGATTAACGACAGTATTAAATCTTTGGTAATCGTTTTCACTATATTATGATAGTGGACTGTAGTATTATGGATAAGCCTAAAGATTAGAATGGATTATGTTGGACATAAGTTAGTTTAAGGATAAAAGATTTTCGATATTATTGATGGGATGTTATAGTAATGTAGTTTTAGAAAAAGGACAACCTACAGGACGGGCGACAACCCATCGCTTCGGACGAGGCTGTGGGAATCGAACCCACAACCAAAGTGCGACTAACCTTTATCGCCTACTACTGGCCTACAGGAAGTCCCTGTTTAGTAGAAACTAGTTTTATTATATTAATCAGTATGATATATGAAGTATAAATCCATTTTAGGAACCATATATGATTAATCTCACTATGGAATGACTTATTCTAACCTTTTGTTTGATACAGATGGAATGACCCGTCATTCTATCACATGATCTGCTAACACTTCACGAATAACAAATTCAACTTCATTTATTTGAGAGATGAAGTGGAAATTGTTCAAGGCATGAACAACAGTGAGATTGTACCAAAATAAAGAAAGTATTTATTCTAATTAAAATTTTCAACTTTAGGGAAATGATCTTGAAAACCAAAAATGTTGTCCTAGTGATCTTATACCTGATGAATCAGATGGTACCTTAGATCGTCACAAATTTATAGATTTGTGATTACTGGATTTTCCATAGCCATGTTCTCTACCATTCTCCATCAGAACATGATGGTTATATTTTTCTTCCATATCCATATTTTCACCTATGTGGAAACCCAATGATTAGTTTATTTGGGTAACCGTTACGTTTCATACTTTTGTTTTCAAAGATTGGTTTTGGTATTCCTTTTTACGATATGGGTTTCTATTAAAGAAACTTTCGAATAGTAAACCATTTATAACCCCGACGAATTTCGAGGGCGAAATTCATTTTAAGGGGGGTAGAATGTAACACCCCTAGATTTTTATGAAAAATATTCTTTTAATTTCATTAATGTCTTGTGTTGTATTCTACACCAAGATTACCTTGCGCTATACGCAACACCTTATTAGCTTGCAGTATACGCACCACTATTCTTGGATCGTGTTACACACAATTTTGATAATAGTTATTCTACGCAACATTGAGTATATATATATATATATATTCAATGTATAAATGAAATATGGTTGGATTCTGTTATACTAAACAACGAAGGATTCTTTCACAACACGCAACCCTGACTTGGCTTGCATTACACGCAATCGCGACCTTCCTCGATAGCGTGTGTTGTACGCAATACCGGGTTTTAATAAACAATGTTATATTATTATAATATTGTCATGAACTAGCCGTTATGAATAGTATTAACTACAATTTGAATTTTATAACATTATTATTCATCTTACACATTTCTAGAACATGGTATAAGAAAAAAATAAATTTTTCGGGTAAAATAAGTATTTTTCAAAAAATGCAGTTTTGCCGCCTTTTGATGGCGCACCCACTTTAAATCTGGTTTTTGACATATTTATAAGTTCAATTTGACAAAATAAAATTCTTCTTTGGAATCAAGAAATAAAAATTTACTTTGGATAAAATTTTCATATTATTCTGGTAACTTTCACATTTTAATGAATAGTAAAAACACGCTATATTTTAATTAAAAACAACTTTCTTCATCGTAATATCTTATGTGGTTAAATTATAATATTGAATGGTTTTAAAGTATAAATAGAATATATTTTTACCATTTAATATAATGTATGTCATTAGCATTGATTTTACCTTGAATTCGTAAGTTAAATCAATTCAATCTTTTGCAATGTTTTAAACAAAAACCCGTTTTTATTCGACAACAGGATTAATTTTAATTTAATTTCTGCAACTTCTGTGTTTTGAATTTTAAAAAATGGATTCCATATTTGGAATCAGTGGGTCCAAATTATGTTAATAAGATACTTTTTATTTTTGTGAATTATGAATAGTAACTACGGTAAATTTTATTTACCATAGTTAAAGGTAAATCGGGTAATTAAGGGTAAATATAATATTTTAAAATTATCCTAACAAATGTCAAAATACTATTGGATGACTAAAAATCGACCCATATCACCTAAAGGTCGGATTAGATTCATTTAATTAAATTTTTTCAATGAAAATAATTTAATTATTATTAAAACCAAAGAATGTGACAACATGTCACTTTCTTAAATCTTATAAGTATAATAATTTTAATCTAGTGATAAACTTCATGAAACTTCGAACATGAATAGTCTCCAGAAAGCTAATACAATTATATACATCATAGGAATTTATTTATAATTTTTAGGGATTAAATAATTATCATTTATTATGACAGAAAGATGATGCAGTAATTGTCTTATTAATGAAATATTGACATAATTGATGTTATAAATGCCCAAATAAATGTAATTTGAGACTTTTTATGACCTACACTAATTTTCTAGGTTAATATGACATGTTATTGTTGATTTAAGTAACTTGGTTCGAACATATAATTCTGTTATGACTTTCACAAAAATCATATATCAAATAGTGTCAAAATTGACACAAAATAGTTTTTAAATCAAATATTATATTATTAATTGTTATTTTGTTCCTAAAAATCTAAGGTTCGGCCAAATGACTTAGATAAGGATATATGTATTAATAATATACAATTTGGGGTTCTTTTTGCATGTTATAGTAAGTGTATTAACCATATAGTGTAAGAAAACAAAAAGACACGGTAAAAGTTAAATTATTTAACTTAGAGTTAAATCTAATTGATAAGGTTAAAATAATAACCTAAACTTGTATAAATCCTATTGGTTGATAGGATTTAGACCCATCCCCACTTTAGCTTCGAAAAAAGACCCTTTGGAACCATTATAAACCGATTTTGACTTTAATATAAAATAATATTTTGAGATATTCCTAAGGTGCCCCTCTCCTCCCTTATAAAAGGACACCTCCTCCCCCTCCTCCTCACACCAATTTGAGCACTCAAGCTCGGCCAAAACCTGCCAAAATCTCTTCTCCACTTCCCTAGCAACATCCTAGAGGTTCTGGTCTTCCTCAAAGACCAATTTTAGTGCCCTAAGAGGAGGTCTCAAAGAGGCGCTTCAAAGAAGAGGTAATTACCGTTACCAATTCTTTCATCTTTATTTCTTCTTCCACTTCTTCTTCTTAGGTTGTTTCATTATGATTTAATAACATCAGTATCACTCATATAATGATATGTTATTATAAGTATGAAACAACCATATTTCACCATCTATCCATCCTACGGAAAAAGAAATCATCGCGCGTGCGTACGTACGGAATACCGTCTCCACGCCGTGGTGTAATCTATTTTCCACTATCACCTTACAAGGATGAGTATAATGGTGTAATGAGTAAATATATATGATTATTATATAGTGATATTGATACTGAAATAGTATACATACACTTAAACACAATTCCACGACCATGGGAACGATATCATCGCTCGTGCGTACGTACGGACTACCGTCTCCACGACGCGATGAGATTCATTCTCAATGATTGACCATTCATGAATGATTATAAAGTATATATAATATGTAATAATGAAATATATGACATAATAATGATACTGGATTTATTTATATAATTATATGTATGTCATCTATTTAATTCCATTCAATTCAATAAGGAAACGAAAACAGCGTTCATGCGTACGTACGGACTACCGTCTCCATGAACGGTGCATTTCTATCCATTTAATGATTTATTATATATATGTATATCCTGGATATATATATATATATAACTCATGTTTTATGTTCTGTAATTAAGTAATCATGATCTAAGTAATCATATGAATAATTACTAGTCAAAACACGGACGACAAATGAAACAATTTTACCCAAAACGCTCTTTAACATGGAATTTACAAAAGAACGGGTAATATAAAGTCATAAGTGAACCATATATGATATCATAACAATGAATATGATTCTGTAATAAGTAAATGACATTATTTAAATCATTATACAGGAGGTTCGGACACTTACGAAGCAAATCAGACCTAAGGTAAGGGAAATATCACAATCTCACTTTTATCTGAGATTGTTTTTACTTTGGTAATTACTGGGGTGTATTTTATCATCCACATCCATGTTTCCTCAATATGTAATATTATTTCCATCAAACTACAATTGTTTAAATCCAATTTTACCCTTCGGTGAGTTTTTAGTAAAAAAATATGAAAGGAATCTTTTGACGTTTTTCATACGAGGTGCTTTTTGACTTTTCCGACAAAAGTACGAAGAATGTTTTTTTTATATGGCATGAATGGATTTTTAAAACATTATTTCCAAGAAGCTTCCTTTACAAGTTTTCAAGTTTATTTTTAATCAACTTCTTTTATTTTAAAGTCGTATGACATGTTAAGAAAAGAAAAGTGTTTTTGAAGTAGAAAGGATATTTTCCTCAAGAATGGAGTTCAAGTATTTTATCAAAATTATTTTCCATCTAAGATAATAAAAGGGTTCTGTTTTTATCCCTATTATTACATGGATTTGATTATGTTGTGATGGAAATATTTTTATGAATTCCTTTATCTTATATGAATTGTTTTATGATGTCATGTTGTTTAAGAATTCCATTTTTATTACATGGGTTACGCTATGATGTATGGTTTATGATTATGTGGCACACATAAGAATGGTATCATTATAAGATGGGTGGGACCTATAGCTCCCTCCAATGCATTGGGTAAAGATTTTATATCTCATGAGATAGACATGGCTGGAATGGTAGGTTATACCGGTTCAGTGAAACAGGACTGAAACGAGGGTTACTCGATTCAGAAAGGGACTTTGTCCACTAAGATAGTCTTGGAAATGAGTCTTGACTAACAAGAAATGATTCTCTATGATTATGTTTGAATGCCACAAAGTTTCATGTTTTAAGTTATGATTATTGTGATTACATTTCACTGCCATGATTTATCCCATGTTATGAAATTATGCTCTCTTTTGCAGGTTAAGATTTCTAAAAGTTATGTTCTTATGAATATGATGTGATTGATTTTTCTTTTGTTTACCCTTACTGAGCATTCGAGCTCACCCTTTTATGTTTTCTTTTCCCCAGGATATAAAGAAAGGTTTTAGGTAAAAAAAAGGGAAGATCTTTATGGGAGATATTGAAGATCTTTCACCATGATTAGAAGATTATGTTCCGAGTTTCCAAAGACACTAAACTATTACGATCCTTGTGTGTGTATTTTTTTTTATGTACTAAGTATTCCGAAAAAGTAATGTAATGTCCATGTACGTCAAGCTTCGGGTCTCTACATTTAGAATCCAAATCAGAATCAAATTCACCTTGAGTTGGGGGAAGGGGAGGAGTGGAACCAGTCCCTGATTGGGATAGGGATTGGTTTTTAAGTTCTAAAGGAAGTTCAACAACAATATGTGCTGGAGGTTGAGAATATTATACATTGTTATCATAAGATTCCACAGATTCTTCTCCTTTACTACTGGAGAGGTCATACTCATGAAACACAACATCTCGAATGACTGTACATTTTTTATAACCCATTTTATCTATCCACTAACGATAACCCCTAATACCCTTTGGATAACCCACTAAGAAACACTTCATATCCCTAGGAGCAAGCTTATCTGCAAGTATATGAGCATAAGATATGGATCCAAATATCCTAAGGTGTGCCAGAATCAGAGGTGAACCTTTCCAGAGTTCTTCAGGTGTCTTAAAGGAATTAGAAAAGGGAAATGATTTATTAAATAGACTGTTGCAGAGGAAACCTCATCCTAGAAGTACTTGGGGAGTTTTGAGGGGGACAACATGAATCTAACCCTCTCAAGAATAGTCTTATTCATTCTATTTTCCAATCCATTCTTTTGTGGTTTTCCACAATAGTCTGATACATTTTGATTCCATCAAATTCATCGATATCAATAAACTCGGTGGAAAAATATTATAAACCATTATTAATTATTAAGGCTTTGAGTTTCTTGCCAGATTCACTTTCTACCCCATATTTCCATTTATTAAAAGTATGAAAAGTATCAGACTTATGTTTGAGTATATGAATCCAGACTTTCCTAGAGTAGTCATCAATAAAGGACACAAAGTACAAGCCTCCACCCTGGGAGGTGACCCTAGAAGGACCCTATTGACCAGAGTGGACACACTCAAGGGGTTATTTTGCATTATACATTAACCTTCTTAAACAAACTCTTCTGGATTTTCCATATACACAATCTTCATATAAAGTAAGATGGCTAGGAGTAACATTACTCAAAATCCCTTGTATTTTAAGTTCATTAAGGACTTTGAAACAAATTCTCCCTAATCTTCTATGCCAAAGGGTGTTTGTATCATTTTTTAAATCAAAATAGATATTTAACCGACTTCTATAAATTTTACCATCTAACACATAAAGGCCATTACAAAGGTTTCCTTTCATAATTTTGATGGATCCTCAGGTAATTCTAAGACTCCTAGAGTCTGATTTAAAATTGTATCCCTTATAGTCAAGGACTCCTTGGGAGATGAGGTTTCTTTTTTTTAGTTCGGGTACCCATCTAACCTCTTGAAGGGTTTTGATAGTCCTATCATGAAGCTTTAATGAAACCAAGCCTATTCCCATAATATGATAGCTCCTGTTGTTCCCTATAAATACCTCACCAGATTTAATTTCCCTCACTTTAGTAAAGAACTCCCTCCTATGACACATGTGAAATGAACATCCTGAATCAAGGATCCATTCATCAGAGATGGAAATGTTAGAAACATTTAACACGTCAGTAATGTCAAAGCCCTTATAAAAAAAGGAATGGGAATTACTATTGTCTCTACAGTTAACTTTCTAGGGAAATTCATCTTAATATGACCAGGTTGTTTTCATTGAAAACACTTGATTATTTTGTTCTTAGACTTATACCTTTGCTTCATAGACTGACCTCCATCTTTCCTCCTGTCTGTGGACTCACTTCTTCCCCTAGATTCATTTCTATCTCTAATATCCAAACCCTTTGCCTCAGTCTTAACACCACCTTCCTTTTAAGGTCTTTAGAGACTAAAGTAGATTTAACTTCTTTGAGAGTAATAGTTTATTTTCCATACATCATAGAGTCTTTAAAAAAAATTAAATTTATCATCTATTGAAGTTAATATTAATATCTCTTGATCTTCATCTTATAACATAATGTCTTTGTTGGCAAGATCTAACAAGATTTTGTTAAATTCATAAATTTCTATGCTAACTGCAGTTCTAGGACTCATTTTGAAAGTATATAATCACATTTTTTGTATAATATACCAAAAATAGACAAAGTCATGTAAGGATATTCAAGTCTAGACCATATACCAGTGGCGGAAGACTCATATTAAACATCTATAAGAACCTTATCTCTTAAAGATAAAATAATTAAGCTATGAGCTTTCCTAATAGTTTCTTCAATGACATCAACATAAGTAATGGAATATTTCCCATTCAGGGCATGGGTGGTGACTTTTTTTGAGCCAGCAAGGGTATCAATTAAATTGTTGTGATCTATTAGGGTAGTCAATTTAATTCACTATAGATTAAAATCATTTTTAAAATCAAAATTTTCTATATAAAATTTAGTAGAACCCATTATAAATGTTACAGTAGGCTATGATACCACTTTTCGAGGTTAATCCATTTAACCCTATAACATCTAGGACCCACTACCACCTATTACTAGATTACATATTCTTTATACTTAAATTATAATTTTGATGATAAGAAAAAAACAAATTTATTAATCAAATGAGCTACTATAAGAACAAAACAAGAAAGAACAGAAAAGAAAAAACACCAGATATAGTGTGGTAAAGATCCGTGTGATCCTACATCCATAGTGAGAACACCACTCATATCATTATTTTATTACTAAGAAAAAGGAAAGCAATGAAATATTGACTCAAATAATTAAGAATCAAAACCAAAGAAACTATTTGAGGAGGCTAACTTTTTTGAACTAGGTGGAAGTGGTGAAATATGTCACATAGAGTTAAAATTGTCCACTCCTAAATGGACTCATGCACACACACAAAAAGGATACATATCTATACATGATGAAAAGAAATAAATTTCTATATATCCAAGAATATAAACTAAAACTTGGTTATGATGAAAAGGAGAGTCCAAATCTAAAACCTCCTTGACGTGTAGTCATCTTGGACCCAAGATCAAGTTGATCTCCATTGATTCTTCACCAGAGAGGTGCTCCAGTTCCAGGAGGTGGCATGAGTTTGGTAGAGGGGACTGTGGGTGGTTGGAATGCCTCAGTTCCTCTTCTTCTTCCTTCAATATCCTCTGCACTATGAAGGATAAATTCATCGAGAGATATTCAACTAAACCAGATGATAAAACCCTCAGCTAGATAGAATGAATCACCCATGAATCAAGGCACAACAGGAGAAGAAATCATGGCTTGTAAATTGAGCATCAGACAACACGATCAAAACTGCTAGATCAAAGCTGTGTGGATGCTTAAGATAAAATGGATGATTCATCTAACAAATGGCAGTCGAGCGATAGGATTTATGGCACCACTAGATTGGTACGATGGAGGTAGTGTAGATCCAGACTAATCCAAATAAACATAGTGAGGATCATCAATATAAGGACCCGACCTTATTACATTACATAATCTTGAATTTAGTTAAGAATTCACTTCCTTTAACAATGAGGATCTTTTCAAGTTTATATATTTAGATAATTGGTACATAAAACATTCATAAAATTACACATTATTACAGAGTGGATACCATAAAAATAGTATTCATTTCTTACAAAATTGTTGGAGTTGGTGGCCTAGAACCAACTACTTTTTACTTTATTCATTAATAAATACCATATCACATCTTGATTATTCTTATGCATGAAAATTCATGTGATAATGTCCTAAGGATAACTGTTTCATTAAAGGTTCATAGGGGATCCCTATTATAATGAGAACCCAGAAGTTCCATAACACTATTCTTGAATACATGTTCTATGGCTAGATGATGTTATTTGAGGGACACAAATAATACATGCCATTAGGGGTGAGGACTCATAAAACTTTGAGGCACCTTCTCATGGTGTGCGCCCTTGGTAATATCCAGGAGGATATTATGAGAATGAGACCCGCCAGTAAGAAATCCACATTTCATAGTGTCATTGGATGTTCCTATCTTTGGATGTTTGTATTGGTCCTTAGACTTTAAGATTATTAGTAATGGGTATTACAACTCATACACTTAGATGTATTGACAAAAACTATGACGACACATTGTTCGCAGTGAGGTAGGATACGTTGGGTGCGTCACGAGTGATACTGTATTAATAGATAATGCGAGAAAGGATTTATCCCTTATGTTCCATAATAGAAGTAGATATATCAGGCCCTTTGATGGAATTGATATAGCCTAAATAAATCCATGTCCATGGTAAGGAATGGTCGAGTTCAATTCCAGAAATTCAAAGAAATAATAATCAAGCACATTGGTTGATGGAACTAACATGCAACCCGCTTGATTTGATATATCAATACAAAGGGATTATATTACACGGTAAGCGTTTGTAGGAGGTGACACGTCATTGTGGCATTAACTTCTTTCTCTATGGGTGCCTTGGCATGTTGCTAGACACTAACCTTGGAATTTAGGCAGGCTCCACCTAATTCCACTAAGAAAGAGGCCTAGAGGGTCACACACTAAGTGTTTCCATGTATCTCAATTAAATATTAATTTAACAAGTTAAATAATGATTATTCCCGATTGTGGTTTAATAGTTATTTAAGGATTTCAGATCACATTTATTTCTACACTAGTTATTCGAGAGAATATATTATGGGAAAAATAATATATTTATTAGTGAGTAATGTAGTGATATTTATTTTAGAAATAAATATCCATTCTTCAAGGTCTAATAAATGTGGTGGAGTAAATAAAGAAAAATGGAAAAAATAAAAGTACACGCCGTGTATTTTTTTCTTTAAATTTATGGGAAATAATATTATTTATTTATTTAAATAATATTAGGTGTAATTCACTGGGTGCATGTCAAATTATAATAATAGTCAACTATTATTATTATACATGGGGTATTACTAAGAATTAAATGAAATAGATAAATGCTTTTGGGTAATTAATTCATTTTATTATTCTATGTAATTAAAATTCCAATTATATAATTCTCATTAGCCTAGCCGTTTTTTGGGGGTTTTGTGCACAACAGATCCAAGAACACTCTCAAGATTCAAGAGAGAGATCCTCCTCCACCAGATCAAGGCGATCAAAGGTGGACATCTCAAGCGAAGTCTCTTCAGTGCTAGCACCCGAAGATCCCTTCGGCGATGTCCAGAGATACGTAGAGCATATGTGGATCACCGCTAGAGGAATCCTACACTTGGATTCTATGACACAACGAAGAATCATATCGGATCGTGACCGGAAAAATCAACGGGGAGAGAATTACATTAAGGTAATTCTTGTCAATTAATTAAATTAATTATAACCAACATATGATGATCCTATCTATGGTTCTGGTACTCCCCTCTTTCTTTTTCTTTCTTTGTTCTATTCCGAAGATCCGGCGTTTTATTATCATGACGGATCTCAGATTTATCGTTGTTAATGCTAAAATTAAAGTTGGGTACACCCACCAACGCACTTTCGCTGCGCCCAGAACCTATAAGTGGTATCAGAGGGAGTCATATCATTGATTATAATTATTTATTTTTTTGTTGGTGATTTACACATTTAATTATTTAGTTGTTTCAATTCAAGTTAATCATTATTTGAATCTGAATCTCAAGATCTATTCCTCCTCTCTCGTTTCTCGTTCACCTTACAGAAACAAATTTTTTATTTAATTTTGATTAAAATAAAATAAAGTATCTCATTCGGAGGTTCTAAATGTTCTTGTCCATACAACACCAGAATACACAGTGTGTATTTGTAAGTACACACCGTGTAATTTATGTTCAATGAATTGGACTGGTCTACCAAATTAGGCCGCATAAATGGATCATATCTAAGTCTTTAAGACTCTGTGTGTTGACCAAGAATAGGTGGCACACAGTTTCCAGATTACATGTTGTGTAGCCCATGGAACATGGATTGTAATCCCTTCGGGTTAGGGTTGGACCGTGTACCTTGTACATGGCTTGCCCTGTTGGAAACCGTGTAATGTGGATACTACACGGTGTGTGTCCCACTGAACATGCCATGTACTTTGAAAATTTCCGAAGTACATGTACACACCATGTCCCCGAGTGTGTACATCGGATGGATGGTGAACAAAAGTACATGCCATGTAGTCGGAACTACACACCGTGTACTCATCCAAATTATGCATATTTATTAAAATTTATTATTATATTATACAAACCTTTGAGACGTGTACCATAGTGTAGGCGTAAAGCTGATTCTCAACACATGATTTGTGTTTTATATATGTGTGTTTAATTTAACATCTACGTAGTGTTCATTTCTAATCATGGGGAAGTTATGGACATGAATTCACTAGGTTGTCTCCAAGGTACAAGTTACGTACAAAGATAATTTTAAATGAATTTATTTGTTTAAAATTATGATGGATGAGAATCTTAAGGAAATTCAGAAAAGGGTTTAAGATAAAAGGATTGATTAATTAAAGATAATCAATTGATTCGGGCGTGATTTATCTTAAATAAGAATGATTAAATAATTTAATGCTAGTTTTATTTATGTGTATATATCATTGCATGCATGGATGATCATGAGCTAAAGCAAGACCTTTTTATGTTAATGGTTTCTTTTAATTTATTTATTTAAATTAAATTTTTTGGCCTGCGAGCCTTCTCCTCATTAATATATAGGGTCTTCACGCCCTAGGTTTCTTTTATGTAAAACCCCATTTTACCCATCACATGCGTGGGAGATAAAATAATATGTAATAGATGGAGCTCCCAAGCTAGTGGAGGCAGCTCAAGTTAGGAGTCAAGGTGAAACCAGTCCGAGGAGATACAAATGTGGACAGGTGGAAAGCTGTAAACATGAACCCAAAAGGTTTGAGGTGTTTCTCCCCTAGGTCTTGGGTTAGTTTATCAACCACTAGATAAACTAACCAATAGAACAATATCATGATCATACCATTTATTTTATTTCTATCAGTTTCATGGTTTATTTATTGTAGGTGTGTTGTCACGATCACACAATTAATGAATTAAACAATCATGCAAGATGGAACTAAAATAAGACCCGATTATGTGTAAAATATTAACTTAGACATGGTTAATCACTTAAGTATATCCCAATTAATATTAACAATCATTTAATCAAAGATAATAAAATGGAAATTTATGTATAAGTATAAAATCTCTTAAATAATTATTAAGTTGGTATAGCCTTCCATAATCTAGGTAAGAATTGAACCATAGTTCAAAGTGCTTGACCAACCCTAGTTGGGGTGATTTCAATTATCAGGGAATTACAATTCAAGGTTTTGGGTTGAATTGACTTGGTTTTCATCAAGGGTTGACTGCCACAATAGGACGTGGTGTGACCAAGAGGTAAAGGTTGAGGAAATCCAAAATAAAAGGATTTTAGGATTGGGAAGTCCACTCAGCGGATCAAGGATCTGCGAGTTAATGCAGTTGGAATTTGAAATGACTACCTAAAACCCTTCAAGTTTCTTGACCAACCCTATTTGGGCTAATGCAAAGGTCAATATAGATCATTGCCACTAGAATATTCAGGCAACCGAATATTCCGAAGTCAATGGTGAGGGATATTAGATTTCGATAAAATAGTGGGAGAATAATAAGTATTAATTTATTTATTTGTCTTGGTTTTATCATAATAAAGTACTAAACCTTTTCTCATATTAATTTTTAGAAATGAAAAGAATAATTACTTCAAACATATAATTTTAAACCATACTCGAGAAGGAAAACCTTCTCACTAGCACCAATTTCCAAGAGTGGAAGAGGCGTTTACGCATCATCCTTCACCACGAGAGAAAATTGTATGTGCTGGAAGAGCCTATTCCAGTTGTTCCTGGGAATGAGGTCAGTGATGAGGAACTAACTCTCTATATAAAATATATGTATGATTCCACAGATGTCCAATGTTTCTAGCTATCATCCATGTCTAATGGGCTCTTAAAGCAACATGAAAACATGGACGTGTATAGCATGATGTCTCACCTTAAGGATCTCTACCAAGAGAAGGTGAGACATGAGAGATATGAGATCTCCAATGCTTTGTTTACAACTAATCTTGGAGAGTATACGCTAGATGGGCCTCATGCAGTCAATCTTATTGGCTACATTGAACTCTTGGACGTCATAGGGATTAAGTTCCCAGATGAGTTGCATACAGATCTCATCCTATCATCACTGACCAAGACCATATCTAGCTTTATTGTCAACTATAACATGAGAAACAATGAGAAGATTATATCAGAACTTCTGAACTTAATTCACCTGGTAGATAAGGACATGGGGCGTGAAAAACCCACAGTCTTTATGGTGAATAAGAAAAGGAAGGACAAGGCACAGGGGACAAGGACTTATAAATGGTCTGAAGCCCCCAAGCACCATTCCTCCAAGAAGGGGAAGATCCAGAGGCTGGGCAAGGAACGGGAGGTGGTATGTTTTTCATGTGGCAAGCAAGGCCACTGGAAGAGGAACTGCACCCAAAAGCATGGGAATGCTAAAGGTGTGTTCGTTATCAAGTGTAATCTTTACATTTCTACACATTTAGTATTAGATACATCTTGTGGGGCTCACATCTGTATTCAAATGCAGGAACCAAGTAGAATTAGAATGATTGCCAAAGGAGAGGTGGATCTTCGAGCTGCCAATGGAGCGAGGATGGATTCATTAGCCATTAGTGATTACCACCTCTCATTGCCAACTAGGATGATTTTGGTTTTACATAACTGTTATTATGTGCCTAGTGTTACCAAAAACATAATTTTTGTATCACGTTTGGATATGGATGGATTTATTTTCATGTTTGGAAATAAGGGTTGATTATTTTATAAGAACAACATATGTTATGGTATGGTGCATTTAAATAATGGTTTGTATGTATTAAATTAAAAAACCAAGTGTTGGAAATTGATAACGAAACAAAATCACATGACTCATACATCACCCAGTTGTGGCATCACCATCATGGTCATGTAAATGAAAAGAACTTGAAAAATATCTACCAAGATGGATATTTAGACTCTACTGAGATAAACCACTTTATAGATGTCACACTTGTTTACAAGGTAAAATGACCAAGATGCCTTTCGGTGGATAGGGTGAAAGGGCCACAGAGCTTCTAGGATTGGTGCACATGGATGTGTGTGGACCATTTCTAGTAGAAGCTAGAGGTGGATATTCCTACTTCATTACTTTTACTGATGATTTAAGTAGATATGGATATGTATACTTAATGAGGTATAACTCAGAATCCTTAGAGAAATTTAAGGAATTCAAGAATGAAGTAGAGAATCATCTTGTAAGAAGATAAAGAAGCTTCGATCGGATCGAGGTGAAGAATATCTGAACCAAGAGTTCATCGATCTTCTATGAGTTTCTAGGATTCTATATCTGCTCACTCCTCCTTATACACCATAGTGGAATAGTGTTAGTGAAAGAAGGAATCACACCTTATTGTACATGGTGAGGTCGATGATGAGTCATGCATATCTTCCATTATCCTTTTGGGGATATGCATTACAGACTGCAACATACACATTAAACTGAGTACCAACTAAGGCAGAAAATATAATTTCTTCTGAGTTATGGAATGGAAAGAAACTCATTTTGTCGCACACACGTGTATGGGGATGCGAGGCATTTTTTAAGGCCTTCTCAGGAAATAAACTAGAACCCTGGGGAATGAAGTGTATCTTTATAGGATATCCCAAGTAAACGAAAGGATATTACCTAAATAACCCTTCATACAAGAAAGTGACTATCGCTGGACATGTCGTCTTTCTCGAGAGGGAGCATATCCTCAAAAAGGATAGTGGGAGAAAGATTGACTTCGATGAAGTTGATGCTCAAGATACACAAGATTTGGTATAGGAACAAGTTCCAAAAGTCCCCATAGAAGAGGTTCCAGAAACACAAGTACTTCATAGGAGCTCAAGAGAGGTAAGGGAACCAGAGAGATTTGGTTTCCTAGTCACTAAGGATGGTGAATCATTATTGTTGGACAATGATGAAACTCTCTCCTACAAAGAAGTAATAGAAAGCTCAGAATCTGTAAGATGGTTATAAGCTATGAATTCTGAGATGTATTCCATGAATCAGAACCATGTATAGGTTCTAGTCGATGAGCCATTTGATGTAAATCTTGTTGGATACAAATGGGTATTCAAGAAAAAATGGACATGAAAGGTCAAGTTAGCACCTATAAAGCAAGGCTAGTGGCTAAAGGATTCAGACAACATCAAGGAATTGACTTTGATGAAACATTCTCACTAGTTTCCATGTTTAAATATATAAGAATCATACTTTCCATAGAAGCTTATCATGACTATGAGATTTGGAAAATGGATGTCAAAATAGAATTCATTAATGGGAACCTTCAGGAAGATGTCTATATGACACAACCAGAAGTATTTGTGACAACAAGTGAATCCAAATGGGTTTTCAAGTTGTATAAATCCATTTATGGATTAAAGTAAGCATCCAGGTCATGGAACATTCGATTTGATGAATCCATAAAGGAATTTGGTTTCATTAAGAATGAATGTGAGCCATGTGTTTGTAAGTGGTTTAATGGGAATGAAGTTGTTATCCTAGTAGTATATATTGATGACATATTTCTTATTGAAAATAATGTACCAGTCTTACAGTCAATTAAGGACTGGTTGAACAAGTGTTTATCCATGAAGGACTTGGGTGAAGTACCCTACATTCTAGGGATCAAGATCATTCGTCATAGATCCAAGAGGTTTCTTGGACTAAGTCATGGTACATACATTGACCAGATACTAAAGAGATTTAGTTTGGAAGAATCCAAGAGGGGATTGGTTCCAGTGTCGCATGGCCTACATCTTACTAAGAAAATGTGTCCTAAAAAACAACAGGAGAAAGATAGAATGAGTAATATCCCATACGCTTCGGCTATAGGATTCATCATGTATGCCATGTTATGTACCAGGCTTGATGTTGCCTATGCACTGAGCATGGTAGAAAGATATCAAGCAGATCCTGGAGAACAACATTGGACTTCTGTTAAGACCATCCTTAAGTATCTGAGAAGAACTAAGGATATGTTCCTAATGTATGGAGGAGATAAGGAGATTTTCATCAGAGGGTATGTTGATGCTGGTTTTTAGACAGATCAGAACAATCTAAAGTTGCAATCTAGATATGTTTTTTGTCTCAATGTAGGAGTTGTGAGTTGGAAGAGTTCAAAGCAGCTAGTTGTCACTGATTCTATGGAAGAGTTCAAATATATATAAGCTTCTAATGCAGAAAAGGAAGTCATATGGATTCATAACTTTGTCCAAGAGTTTGATGTGGTGCCTAAAAGTAAATATCCTATCACATTGTATTGTGATAATACTGCAGTGGTGGCTCTTTCAAAAGAACCAAGGTCACATCAACGAACAAAGAACATACTCTAGAAGTATCACCTATTAAGGGATTTCTATCAAAGGGGTGAAGTTATAGTGAGCAGAGTGTCCATGGAAGAGAACGTGTTGGACCCCATGACTAAAGGACTATCTCAGCAGAAGCATGAATATCATGTGAGAGCTAGCGGGTTAAAAGTTGTTAGCAGTTGGCTCTAGTCCAAGTGGGAGTCTGTTGGAGTTGGTGGCCTAGAACCAAATAATTTGTACTTTATTCATTAATAAATACCTTATCACATCTTGATTGTTCTTCTACGTGACAATGCATGTGATAATGTCCTAAGGATAGCTGTTGTATTAAAGGGTCATAGGGGATCCCTACTATAATGAGAACCCATAAGTGCCATAACACTGTTCTTGAATATATGTTCTATGTATGGATGATATTATTTGAGGGACATAAATAAAATATGCCATTAGGGTTGAGGACTCATAAAACTTTGAGGAACCTTCTCATGGTGTGCGCCCTTGGTAATATCCAGGAGGATATTATGAGAACGAGACCCGCCAGTAGGAAATCCACATTTTATAGTGTCATTGTATGTTCCTATCTGCGGACATGTGTATTGGTCCTTAGACTTTAAGATTATTATTAATGGGTATTAAAACTCACACACTTAGATTTATTGATGAAAACCGTGACGACGCACTGTTCGCGGCGAGGTAGGATACGTTGGGTGCGTCACGAGTGATACTGCATTAATAGATAATGCAAGAAAGGATTTTCCCCTTCTGTTCTATAATGGAAGTAGATATCTCAGTCCCTTTGATGGAATTGATATAGCCTAAATAAATCCATGGCCATGGTAATGAATCATCGAGTTCAATTCCAGAAATTCAAAGAAATAATAATCAAGCACATAGGTTGATGGAACTAGCATGCAACCCGCTTGATTCGAGATATCAAGACAAAGAGATTATATTACATAGTAAGCGTTTGTAGGAGGTGACATGCCATTGCAACATTAAATTATTTCTCTATGGGTGCCTTGGCATGTTGATAGACACTAACCTTGGACTTTAGGCAGGCTCTACCTAATGCCACTGAGAAAGAGGCCTAGAGGGTCACACACTAAGTGTGTCCAAGTATCTCAGTTAAATATTAATTTAACAAGTTAAATAAATATTATTCTCGGTTGTGGTTTAATAAATATTTAAGGATTCCTGATCGCATTTATTTCGACACTATTTATTTGAGAGAATATATTGTGGGTGAAATAATATATTTATTAGCGAGTAATGCAGTGATATTTATTTTATAAATAAATAACCATTATTCAAGGTCTAATAAATGTGGTGGAGGAAATAAAGAAAAATGGAAAAACAAAAGTACACGTCGTGTATATTAAATATACACACCATGTATTTTTTTAGGAATTTATGATAAATAATATTATTTATTTAATTAAATAATATTAGGTGTAATTCGTTGGGCGCATGTCAAGTTATAATAATAGTCAACTGTTATTATTAGACATGGGGTTTTACTAAGACTTAAATGAAATGAATAAATGCTTTTGGGTAATTAATTCATTTTAATATTCTATGTGATTAAAATCTCAATTATATAATTCTCATTAGCCTAGCCATTTTTTGGGGTTTTTTGCACAACGGATCCAAGAACGCTCTCAAGCTTCAAGAGAGAGATCCTCCTCCACAATATCAAGACAGTCAAAGGCGGACATCACAAGCAAAGACTCTTCAGTGCTAGCACCCGGAGACCCCTTTGGTGACATCCAGAGATACGTGGAGCATGTGTGGATCACTGCTATAGGAATCCTACACTTGGATTCTATGACACAATGATGGATCACAACATATTGTAACCGGAAACATCAACAGAGAGAGAATTCCCTCAAGGTAATTCTTGTCAATTAATTAAATTAATTATAACCAACATATGATGATCCTATCTATGGTTTTGGGACTCCCCTCTTTCTTTTTCGTTCTTCATTCTATTCCAAATATCCGGAATTTTATTATCATTATGGATCTTGGATTAATCATTTTTAACGCTAAAATTAAAGTTGGGTACACCCACCAACGCGCTTCCGCTACGCCCAGAACCTACAAAAATATAAAACTTTTCAAATAAAACATGATTTCTTTGACTAATCTTCAAACATTTAACTTGGATTCCTTATTTGTCTTACACATACTTATAACCTGTGAAAATAATTTAGAAAAAACTTGTGATGAGCACAAAAAGCTCAGTAAGGGATGTAAAATAAGGAAAGAGCACATTAGTCCATGAATACTTGTAACGTATGAAAACATTTTCAAAATACATACTTTTCACTCATATATACTTATTTTGTGAAACATGAGATTTACACAAGATTAAAAAAATAAATAAAAACATAAATATATTAATAAATGTACCTTGGGGCATTACTTACATAATCTTGTAACCCTCTTGACTACCTTATAATTGGTAACCCTTACGACTACCATACAATTTGTGTAACCATCGCAGTTACACTTGGAGTAACTATACGACTGACCTCCAACATACAAATACCCAATGAATTGGAAGGAAATATAGGTCCCACCCTTCATCATAAATAATTCCCATGATCTAGAACATAATCATACAACATGAATAATAGCATAAAGCATTTCTTTTTAATTTTGTAAAATAGAATTTCAAAAGTGGATTTCAAAAGAAAAGACCCTTATAAATATCATATAATTCTAGTGAAAATGAATTGAGTGGATGGAATATATATATAAACTGTAAATAAAAAAACATAATATAAATAGAATTCATCACACAAACATTTTTAATACAACACAAATAACGAAGTAGAGAGTTAACCCAAAGAATGGAAATCAGGTTAGGAATTCCCTTACCTCGGGATTGTCTTACTTTAAACTTGTTTAAACATCCTGTATAATGGTTAAAAGAGTGTTATTAATAACTTAAAGAGTGTTATTAATATCTTACATAAACATATCCATATTTATAAAACCTTATATGAACATTTCATTATATCATTTCATCCTTTAATTGTTAGTATTTTGTTCCTTGCGATGTTTTTAGGTGAGTTCTTTACATGATTTCCATGATTGGTTCATGATGGATGTTCTTGTCAATTGGGAGTGATAATCTAGAATTGAAATGGAGTAGTATTTAAATATTTACAGAATCCATAAATTATACCATTTATCATTTTTAATTCTTACATGAGGTTGATTCATAAGTTAACACATTAATGATGTTCGTTTAGATCATTTTAGTGGTTCTTTGATAATAATGACATCATTTTGTATTATAATTTAAAACCATGCATAAAAAATAATTCTAGAACCATGGATGAGACATAATACATATATTATAACCTGGTTCAACCATAAAAATTGTTTCATGACCAGAATTGAAGGAATTAAATCAAATTGAAATCACATCGTCCACGATGTCGGTAATTAGACACATCACAGACAATGTTTTTAATTCATTGAATAAGTGGGGGAGGAGAAGAAGATTGGTGATGAATTTTACATGAACATGAGAACGTCCATAATAAACAATATTCTAGAGCTTTCACGCCTCTTGGATAAGAGGAGGTGAGGAAAGAAGAAGAAAAGAAAGGAACTCAAAATAAAAGAAAATTTGAGAAATTCCTTATGAAAATTCGGCAGCCTAAAAGCGTTGTTTAAATTTTCATAAAATAATTTGATGAGAGAAAATGGTTATCCCATAACTATTAAATAATATGGGAAGTAAGGGGGATATTAAATGAAATATCCTAATATAATCCAAAGGGAATGAAAAAGAATAACAGAACATGAAAGGAAAGAAATAAAATGAAAGAGGATGTTTACCTCTGGATCTCTTCTCATTGAGATCCCTCTTAAGGCCTTTGGTTTTGGCCTTTTGGTGAGACCAGAAGCTCCAAGACATGGGGAAGAGACTTGGGAGGAGTATTGGGTCGAACTTAGGTAAGTCTCAAGGCTTGAGAGGTGTGGGACGAAGTGAGAAATGAGGGTGGTATTTATAGTGGAGGAGAGGAAATATTTAACATTATTTTAATCATTATTATAATATTTTTGCTCAAGAATATGAATAGTCTAAATTAATGTGATTAAAAATAGTAATAATGGTATTTGAGTTCGAAAAAAGTGTCTTTAAATCACTTATGATGTCATAAATAGTGTATTTTACTGATAATTTGAATATGCGGTATTTTACCGTATTTCACTATTCATCAAAAATTCAAGAATTTCATAAAAATACCAAAAAATCACCCTTACCTTTTTTTGACGTGTAGAATTAAAAAATGAAGTCCATTTTTTGAAAATAATTTTCTAAATATTATAAATTTAATCTTTAAATAATATCATACTTAATTCAAAAATTAATAATTTTAAAACTATGACTGCTTTTATATCACATTGAAAAATTAACCAAAATGTCATTATATTCAAGCCTTAAGAAAATAAAATAATATTAAAATTTACTATCCATTAGGGTTATATCACTATTCGTATTACTATTCATAAGGGTATACTATTATTCACCCAAAAAAATTTGGTTCCATTAGACTCTAAATAACATACTGAACACAATTGTAGATGACTGTTTTTTGAAATTCAAAACATAAAAGTGGAAAAATTATTATTTTAATGACTAGTTATAAATATCTACTTAAAACAATGTTTCATGCATTTCATTTATTTTTTCTAAAACCTTGGGGTGTTACATTATCCCCACCTTCTAGAAATTGTTTCCTCGTAATTTTATTTACTCATTAAACAAGTGAGGGTACCTTTCTCTCGTAGAATTTTAAGACTCCCATGTTGCTTCTTCTACCATATGGTTTCTCCAAAAACCCTTTACCTAGTGGATTACCTTATTCCACAATACCTGTTCCCTTCGATCAAAGATCTGAACTGGTTTCTCTTCATAAAAAGGGTTCTCTTCCAGCTGAACTGCTTCTGAGATCAAGACATGTGATGAATCTGGAACATACTTCTTCAACATCGAAACATGAAAAACATTGTGTATATGAGGCAAAATCGGAGGCAAATCTACTCGGTATGCAACTATTCCAACTTTCTCCAGGATTTCAAAAGAACCGATAAACCATGGACTTAGCTTCCCTTTCTTACTGAAACACATCACACTTTTCCAATGAGAGATTTTAAGGAAAACATGGTCACCTACCTCAAAAAACAAGTCTTTCCTTTTATTATCTGTATAACTTTTCTGCCTACTCTGAGCTATCCTCATGTGCTGCTGAATCATCTTCACTTTCTCAGCCACTTTCTCCACTAATTCTGGCCCCATAAACTTTCTTTCACTGAATTCATCCCAAAATATTGGATTTTGACACCTCTTTCCATATAATGCCTCAAAAGGTGCCATATGTATACTGGAATGAAAACTATTATTATAAGAAAAATCAACTAAAGAAAGATATTGATCCCAACTTCCCTGATAGTCCATTGAACAAGCTTGGAGAATATCCTCCAAAGTCTAAATTTTTTGTTCTTATTGACCATCTAATTGAGGATGAAAAGTTTTACTGAAATTTAACTCTGTGCCCAATGACTTCTGAAGTCCCTTCCAAAAGTTAGAAGTGAACCTGGGATCCTGGTCAGATACAATGGAAAGAGGAACTTCATGTAACCTGAAAATCTCTTTGAGGTACATTTGAGAAAGATGATCCAAAGATATTATACCTCAAATAGAAAGAAAATGTGCATATTTTTTTAGCTGATCAACAATAACCCAAATCGCATTGTTACATCAAGAAGTATTTGGTAGTCCCACCACAAATTCCATGGATACATTCTCCCATTTCTACTCTGACACTGGCAAAGGCTAAAGCATCCCCTTTGGTAATTTCTGCTCTGCTTTAACCTGTTGACATGTCAAGAATTTCACAGTAAAATTAGCAATATCTCTTTTCATTTCATCCCACCAATAATACTCCTGAAGGTCTCTGTACAGCTTAGTACTGCTAGGATGAACTGAAAATGGAGAACTATGAGCTTCACACAACAAATCTTTCTTCAACTGAGAATCACAAGGCACATAAAACCTTTTTGCAAATATTAAAACACAATCTTTATCGAGGTTAAATTCTGAAAGCTTACCCATTTTAACCAATTATACCTTTTTCTATAGCTCACGGTCTTCCTTCTATGCTCATTTAATTATGTCTGACAACGATGACTACGCTGAAACCTGAAAAAAATAGATGTATTCCCTACACTAACAACTTCTAATCCAAAATTCATCAAATCATTAATTAATGGATCATGTTCCAAATGTAACATGGTTAATGATGCATGATGTTCTCGACTCAAGGCATCCACCACTTTGTTTGATTTTCCAGGATGGTAATTTATTGTGAAATCATAATCCTTTATCTGTTAAATCCATCTTCTCTGCCTCATGTTTAATTCCTTCTGAGTGAATATATACTTCAAACTTTTATGGTCAGTATATAAAAGATATTTGGCTCTGTATAAATGATGCATCCAAATTTTCAATGAAAAAACCACAACTGCCAATTCCAAATCATGTGTGGGATAATTTAACTCATGAGGTTTAAGTTGTCTTGAATCATAAGCAATTACCTAATCATTCTACATCAAAACACAACCATGTCCCTTAAAAGAAGCATCACTATAGATGAAAAACTCACCATTTCAGGAAGGCAAAGCCAAAACTGGAGAATTTACCAATCTACTCTTCAGTTCCTAAAAACAAACATCACATTCTTCTGTCCAAACAAATTTAACCCCTTTCCATGTTAACTTAGTTATCGGTCTAGATAATCATGCAAAGTTCTTAAAAAAAATGTCAGTGATAACCTGATAATCCAAGAAAACTATGAATCTCTATAACATTTGTAGGTCTTTTCCATTAATCAACCACTCTTGTTTTGGCTAGATCAACTGTTATTCCATCCTTATTTACAATGTTCCCAAGAAAATAAATCTATTGTAACCAAAAATCACACTTGCTAAATTTTCCATATAGTTTCTTTTCTTTTAATGTTTGTAGAACAACCCTTAAATGTTTTTCATGATCCTCTTTATTTTTAGAAAATACCAGAATGTCATCAATAAACAAAACCAAAAACTTATCCATGAACTCATGAAATATTCTATTCAAAATATGTATGAATAAAGTAGTTGCATTATTTAATCCAAATGTCATAACAACAAATTCATAATTCCCATATCTAGTATGAAAGGATGTTTTTAGGATATCATCCTTTTTCACCTTCAACTGATGGTATCCGGATCTCAATTCAATCTTGGACAAGTACTGAGATCCCTAGAGATGATCAAACAAGTCATTTATATGTGAAAAATAATACTTGTTTTTAAGAGTGATGTTATTAAAATCTCTATAATAAATGCAAAGTCTCATGGAACCATCTTTTTTTAACAAAAAAAATAGGATCACCCCATGGTGAAGTGCTAGGACGAATGAAACCTTTATCAAGAAAATCTTGGAAATGATTTTTCAATTCAAGAAGTTCTATTTGAGCCATATGATATGGGGGTTTTGAAATTGGATTAGCATTAGGAACTAAGTCAATTTTGAATTCTACTTCTCGATTAGGTATGACACCGGGTAACTCATCCGGAAAAACATCATGGTATTCATTTACCACTGGAACATCATTAATCTGAACAATTTCCTTGTTTTCAACAATGTGAGCAAGATAACTTTCATTTCCATCTTTTAACAGTTTTTATCTTTCTGGTATGTTATCAATTGTATGGGTTCATACTTGTATACAAACTGAATATCTTTCTGAAAAACAACTTCTTTAGCTCTACAAGCAATATTATCATGATAAACAGAAATCCAATCCATTCCCAGAATAACATCAAACTCAACTAAGGGTAAAACAACAAGGTTTTAAGGTAAAATATTTCCACATACCACAATAGAAAGATTCTTATAATTCCTCTTTACTATAATACTTCCACCTGGTGTTTTAACAACATTTTCTGGTCTCATTTGTTGAGGTGGTATTTCCAATTTACTAGAAAATTTCTCAAAGATCCAGGAATGTGTAGACCCCGTATCAAACAAAATTTTAGAAAATATGAGTAAACAAAAAAAGTACCTGATACAACTTCATTGGATGGATCAGCATCTACTGACGTAGTCTCAAAGGATCTCACTATAACTTTCTTCTTATAGTTTGGATTTTTTGCATCATTCAGATATCTCTTTGGGTAGGCATTTGCATAATGACCCATATCACCACATTTAAGACACTTTACAGTTTTCTTATCAAGATTATTCTTAGGATCATTTTCATTACAATCTCAGGAAATATGTCAAAACTTATCACATCGAAAACACTTCCCAGATTTTCTAAGACATTCCCCAGGGTGCTTCTTGCCACACTTTTCACAAATTGAAAGCTAGATTTTCTCACCATCAGATTTCTTTTGTTGATTATTACCCATCTCTTTCCATTTGGGCCTCTTCTTCTCCTTATTTACAAAAATGCATGTGATCATCAGTAAACTCCACCTCTACCCTCTCCGCACATCGAAAAAGTTTCTCATAACTTTTGAATTCACGAGAGACCAATGCCCTTCGATACCTTGGCTTCAGTCTTGAGTAAAAGCAGTTGATTTTTCTATTAAGATCTAGAATAAGATTTAGAAAATACCTTGCCAGTCAGGTGAAGTTCACTTCATACACAGTCATTGAATCTTCCTCCTTTTTCTTTAATTCAAGTAATTTCTTCTCCATCCTAAGTCGCACCACCTTAGGAAAATAATTTTCAAGGAAAAAACTTTTAAATTTATCCCACTCTAAGGCATCAAAATCCTATTTATCCCTAATATTCTATACCATTAACTACCACTAATTAGATTCATCTTCAAAGCGATAAATGGAAAGACTTACCTTTTGATTGTCTGAACATCCCATAACATCGAATATCTTTTCAAGGTCTTTAATCCATCCTTCAGCCGCTACTGGGTCAGAAGATCCATTGAAAATAGGAGGGTGTTGTCTTATAAAATGATCTACTATTTTCATGTTTTTTTGTGGTACCTATGGTTGTTATATTTCATGGATTCCACCACCATTTATTTTCTACTTCAGTTGATCCATTATTGTCACCAACTGCTCAGTTCCAATCCCTACCATTATGGGCTGCAGATTCAGAAGGATGTCATTCTGTCGATGCCTCTCCTCTTCAACTTCCCCATTTCTTATGCGGAAAACCATTCTGAACAAACATATCTTAGATGAAGAAGCATGATAATCTTTAAATTCTATAACATTTCAAATTAATCATAGAGTAAAAATCATTTATGGTATTCTTTTAACATCATCCTAACCCCTAAAGTTATATAAACCATCCTTTGATACCAACTATAAGGAATTGACCTTATTACATTACATAATCTTGAATTTAGTAAAGAATTAAATTCCTTTCACATTTAAGATATTTTCAAGTTTAGATATTTATATAATTGGGACACAAAACATTCATAAAATTACACATTATTATAGAGTGGATACCATAAAAAGAGTATTCATTTCTTATAAAATATAAAACTTTTCACATAAAACATGATTTCTTTGTCTAATCTTCACACATTTAACTTGGATTCCTTCTTTGTTTTACACATCCTTATAACCTATGAAAATAATTTAAAAAAACTTAGGATAAGAACAAAGATCTTAGTAAGGTATGTAAAAGAAGGAAATATCACATTAGTCCATGAATACTTGTAACGTATGAAAACATTTTCAAAATACATACTCGTCACTCATATATACTTAATTTGTGAAACATGATATTTCCACAAGATTTATACAATAAATAAGAACATAAATATAACAATAAAGGTATCTTGGGGCATTACTTACCTAATATTGTAACCCTCTAGGCTACCTTATAATTTGTAACCCTCACAGCTAGCTTACAATTTGGGTAACCATCGCAATTACACTTGGAGTAACCATACGACCGACCTCCAACTTACACATACCCAATGAATTAGAGGGAAATATAGGTCCTACCCTTCCTCATAAACAATTCCCAATATTCAGAACATAATCATACAACATGAATAATATCATAAAAACATTTCTTTTGAATTTTGTAAAACATAATTTCAAAAGAGGATTTCAAAAGAAAATCCCCTTATAAATATCATATAATTCAAGTAAAAATGAATTGAGTGGATAGAATATGCATATACACTGTAAATAAATATAAATAAACATAATATAAATAGAATTCATCACACAAACATTTTTAATACAACACAAATAACAAAGTAGAGAGTTAACCCAAAGAATGGAAATCTGGTTAAGAATTCCCTTACCTCGGGATTGTCTTACTTCCAACATATTTAAACCTCCTGTATAATGGTTAAAAGAGTTTTATTAATAAATAAAAAAGTGTTATTAATATCTTACTGAAACATATCCATATTTATAATACCTTATATGATCATTTCATTAAATCATTTCACCCTTTAATTGTTAGTATTTTGTTCCTTGCGCTGTTTTTGGGTGAGTTCTTCACATGATTTCCATGATTGGTTCATTATGAATGTTCTTGTAGATTGGGAGTGAAACTATAGAATTATAATAGAGTGGTATTTATATATTTCTATAATATATAAATTATACCATTTATCATTTTGAATTATTACATGAAGATGACTCATAAGTTAAAACATTAATGATGTTCGTTTAGATCATTTTAGTGGTTCTTTGATAATAACGACCTCATTTTGTTTTATAATTTAAAAACATGCATACAAAATAATTAAATAACCATGGATGAGAAATAATAAATACATTATAACCTGGTTCAACCATAAAAATGGTTTCATGACCAGAATTGAAGGAATTAAATAAAATTGAAATCACACCGTCCATGATGTCGGTAATTCAACACATCACAGGTAATGTTTTTAATTCCTTGAATAAGTGGGGAAGGATAAGAAGATTGATGTTGAATTTTCCATGAAAATGAGAACATACAGAAAATAAAAGATTCTATAGCTTTCATACCTCTTGTATAAGAGGAGGTGATGAAATAAGAAGAAAAGAAAGTAACTCAAAATAAAAGAAAATTTGAGAAATTCGTTACGAAAATTCGGTAGCCTAACGATGTCGTTTAAATTTTCATAAAATAATTTGATGAGAGAAAATGGGTCTCTAATCATTATTACATAATATGAGATGTAAGGGGGATATGTAATGAAATATACCAACATAATAAAAATGTAATGAAAAATAATAACATAAAATGAAAGAAAAGAAAGAAGATGAAAGAGGATGTTTACCTCTTGATCTCTTCTCCTTGAGATCCCTCTTAAGGCCTTTGGTTTTGACCTTTTGGTGAGACCAGAAACTATAATAAGTGGGTAAGATCCTTGGGATGAGTATTGGGTAGAACTTAGGTAAGGATCAAGGCATGAGAGGTTTGGGAGGAAGAGGGAAATGAGGGTGATATTTATAGTGGAGGAGAGGAGGTATTTAACATTATTTTAATCATTATTATAATATTTTGCTCAAGACTATGAATAGTCTTAAATCATGTGACCCCAACCAGTAATAATGGTATGTGATTTCTAACCAAGTGGAATTACATCACTTATTATGTCATAAATAGTGTATTTTACTGATAATTTGAATATACGATATTTTACCGTATTTCACTATTCATCAAAAATTCAAGAATTTCATAAAAATTCCAAAAATTCACCCTTACCATTTCTCAACATTTAGAATTCAAAAATGAAGTCCATTTTGGGAAAATAATTTTCTAAATATTATTAATTTATTTTTTAAATAAAAGCATACTTAATTCAAAAATTAACAATTTTAAAACTATAACTGCTTTTATATCACATTGAAAAATTAACCAAAAGGTAATTATATTCAATCCTTAAGAAAATAAAATAATATTACAATGTACTGTTCATTAGGTTCATATCACTATTCATATTACTATTCATAAGGTTATGTTACTATTCACCAAAAATACAAGTTGGTTCCATCAGACTCTAAATAACATACTGAACATAATTATAGATGAACGTTTTTTGAAATTCAAAACATAGAATTGGAAAAATTATTTTTTAAATGCTAGTTATAAATATCTACTTAAAACGATGTTTCGTGCATTTCATTTATTTTTTTAAAACCTCAGGGTGTTACATTCAAGGGCTGCCGGATGGACCATAATCAATAGTCCTCATTCTCCTACTGTACAGGAAAGGAAACACAAGAATTCCAACAAGAAAAATAACCCAAAAAGAGGAAATAAAGGAATCCTTACATGAACATTCTCATGAAAATATAAAAATCCCCATAAAAATATAAAGGCATAATATAAATAGAATTAAAAAAATTCTATTGTAATAATGCTAGGGAATAAAACAACATTATTATACCTTGTTAAATTCAATAATTTAATTTAACTGAAATTGCAGATACACATGATGTGTGATCCTTATTGGAACCAAGTCCTGTTATAGCTGGTAGCTAGAAATGGATTCTAGTTTGTGTTTATTGTTAATTCACACTGGGTTTATCAGTGAGTTTGCAAGGCAAGTGATCTTATAGTACAAGATTACTACAGTGTTTAAGATGACATCTTTTCCCAGTGTGCTAATTTTTTGGGTTGAAAATCAGGAGGAAGGATAAATGTTTGTGAAAGTTGTTTTTTTGGGCTTGAATCTTCTAAAATATGGTAAAGGAATTATTTTAGCAATGAATGTGTTTCATGAAGGCTGAGTTTTGAAAATGTATGAGCTTCATGGAATCACAATTGAAAGATGGTGTTATTCGTGACTACGACAAGCATCACGAGTGCGTCACTACAGGAAAATAACCTATTAGTGGTGGTTTTAGGAAACCACCGCTAAATTGAGCGTCAAGAAACTATTAGTGGTGGTTATATCCATTTCGCGGCGGTTTAAATGATTCGTCGTAATTTCCTCATTTCGCAGCGGTTCTGGTTTTTTTAGCAGCGGTTTTATGGCCGGTGGATCTCTTTTATTTGCGACAGTTATAAACGCAGTGAATAAAAAACACCCCCTCACAAGAAAAGTGATGCTAAAATAATCAAAACCTCCGTGAAATAAACGCGGATGGTGGGACACTGTAGCGGCAGTTTTAACTGCTGCTAAAAGCTGATCTGGGAAAAAAATTGCAGCTCTGCATCCCCTGCACCAGTGCCCTAAAAAACAAACCATTCTAGGAATATTAATAGTCTAACAGAATACATACTAGTCAATATGAAAAGAGATTCTTAACTAAGCACAATCAAATGCGTCTTTCAGTCAAGGAATGCAGATAAACATATCACCTGGCCATTAAACCTTTAAAAAAATTATAAACAAGCATGTCTTTCATATTTCATGAAAACAATTCCAAGCCTAGGTTCAACCTATTCCATCCATACCAGTTCCAACCCTGACATAACAATTCATCTCAACATACATCTCACTTGTAATATATGATGAATTGTGTATGATATTCATAATTTATGGTCATTCTATCATATAATTATTCTTATCTTATGCTTTTATATTATTATCAATTGATATCTCTCATGTTTACCCTTAATGAACATATGATTTGACACATTCTTTTTTTTCCCTAACCACTAGCTTATAAAGAACTACTACCCAACCTATGAATTAGCATGACACGATCAATCAATTACACGTTCACATAAAAATAATTTTAATTTTTTCCAAAATTAATTCTTTGAAAATAAGTGCATACAATAATGGACTTATATTCAATAAAAGTGAGTACTAGTAATGCATAGTGGAAAAATAGTGCATACAGTAGTCATGTCACAATTACTTTCTTTATAAGTGAAAAATAGTAATGTATACTAGAAAATAAGCACATATATTAATATGTATATTAGAAAAAATAAAATTAGTAATATATATAGAGAATAAAAATAGATTCCATGTATAAGAAGAAAGCACATCCTTTAGTAATATAAATCAAAAATTCACAAAGAGAAACTACAAACATAAACTCATGTATGCACTAATGTTACGAAGTTAATTTTGTATGATTGTATCATCATTAATTATTCAACATCATCTTTCCTCTACCTCTATTATGAGAACGTAGGAAATGAATTGTTTGGTAACTCTACAACAGGGATTCCCATGACCAGATTTAGATTCTATGAGACTTGTTTGCATGTAAATTTTTCCAATACCTTCATTATGCTCCAGATATAATCAATTAATTCAGTCTATCATCACACCCAACCAATGATGCTCGAGTCCATCTCATCTTTCTCGTACATCCTATTCACCCTTGTGAATAAAAAACCCACCCTATGGTGATGTGAATGACACCCTTTGGCGATAACAATCAATGTAAGCATAGTAGGGGAACAACCATCATCTCGAGGAAAACGAGGTCCCATACGAGGTGACACCCACTTATATCAAGTTCCACCCCCTACACTAACATAAATTCTCTAATAAAATCTCCAACAAAGTTTTGAGTGTCATAACTTCATAGGAAAACTGAATGTTGAGCCCAAGGATCTCCACAACATGCACAAATATGATGGAATGAGAAGCACCTATATAAAAAACTTAGATACTAAAGTGGAAGCTACCAAAATAGTGCCTCTCACTATAGAAGGTAAAACACTCTATTCCTCACATATTGGTCTCAATTTATACAATTATACTGATCTGTGGCCCTAATATATAGCCTAGATACCTTGAGAAGGTCCTCTATGCTAGTGATGTAAGTCTTGTGTCTAGATTCTTTGACCATGAACATCGCTTCAGACTGATCGATTGGCCAAACAATATCTCCCTTCCTAACATGAATCTGATTTCCCCAATCTTAAATGTGGAATTATTGCAGACACTCATTCACTGTATACTATAGGAAAAGATCTACAAAAATCCTGTATATGTCTCATCCTACTGAAATCTCGACACTCAACTTGATTACTATCACACAGTCTCCCCATGTATCCTTGCCTCCCGCACTAATGATAGAAAATATAATTACCAACACCAATGCTCTAGAAATCATTCCCTCAATGATAGGTCACAAAGTGTCACTTCCTTCCACCAAACATTTTTCCATTGGGTCAACAAACTAAACTACCCTGCTTTGTGCCCAAACCTTACCTCAAGTTATGTTATGTAATAAGAACCTGATTTATTTTTGATATGGTGGAAAACCAAAATACATTCACCTATGATCGAACAACATGATTGTGCCCGAACGCGAATAATATCACCCTAGATGGATCATACATAAGAAAAATATTCACAAAACCTAAAATCTCATAAAGTGAGTCAAACACTCCATAAAAAACATAGAACCATACTCTAAATGCATAAAATCTTTGGCCATTTCAGTCCTAAAATTATATGGAAAAAAATACTCATAAAAAATGAATCATAAAAAATGAATCATCACAATAAAGAATCAACATATATGGTTCATACCACACTCGATAAATCAATACACGAAAGGAAACATTAGAAATCAATAAAATGCATAAAAGGAAACATGAGAAATCATGAAAATGTTAGGTCATGAAAATTTTTGGTGGAAACTATGTGCCACACATGATACATATACAAACCAACTTTTCCCATATTTGTCCAATACATCAACAATAAAACTACTCGCAGTCCGATGATGAACATGTATCGAAACCCTCTCTATAGCATCCCGCCTTTTTATAACATAAACTTTCATTACATTACACAAAGATGAGGATCTTTAAGGTCTAGTGTCTTGGAAACCAGGAACATAATACATGAAAACAACATAAAACATTCTTCTTAAACACTTGAAAGGCGTCTCCTTAAGTTCATTCTAGGTTCATTACTGCATCTCATAACCTGGGGACATACATCAAAAGAAAGGATGAGCAGAAGGCCCAGTAAGGGAAACAAGAGGAACATTTTACATGTAAACTTGATATACTTCAATAAGGACATGAAAAGAACTTTAAGGCATGAGAAAGAAATCATGAGGAATTTCATAATAAAAATAAAACTTTTTCATAACTTAAAGATGTGGCTTCAACATTTAATATTGGCAATCGTTTCGTTTCACCAAGGTCCATCCCCAAGGTGTCGTTAAAAATTACCAAGGTTATTCACCAAGGCGTCGTTAAAATGGTCATCTCTAGAGATTAAGTCTTTACCCAATGCATTGGAGCGCTATCAGGGCGCACCCTTAAATTTTCCTTTATTATCATGTGAGCCACATATATCATCATCAAACATTTCATAAATAACCCATATAGCATAAAATAAATGGGTTTCATTTCATAATCATAACATTTTAAAAACTGCTTTAATGACATGATCTTTACGGCACTTTAAACCCACGGAAAGGGAAGCGGGTCTCATGTATGTAAATCCCAGAATTTAAAATGGAACATTTTGATATATATGTGAATACCCTTGTAGAAATAAGAGCTTTGAGTATTCACTTTATAACATAAAATAATTTTTGAGAAAAGAGAGAGGCATTTTGAGGGGAAAATTCTGCAGCATAACGGCTATGTTACAAGGTTTTAGAAAACATTGAGAAAAGAGGGGACATGGGTCAAACATTCATAAATGACCCATAAAACAGTATAGGGACAAAATATAAGGGATTTATGAACATGGTAATGAAATTTGAAAATATACCATATGAAATGAAGAACATGAAAGGAAGAAAACAAAACAAGATTTCTCTTGTGAAAATTCGGCAGCCTAACGGCATCACTTAAACTTCAAAAAAATTGAATTGACAAGGTCAAATAGGTTCTCTCATCATATGAACATAAGAGTCCAGTATGATAGATATAGAGATCATACCCCAACATAATATAAAGGAACTTGAAAGAATTGACATGAAAGTAGAACTTCAAAACGAGAAGGGTGAAGAACCACTTAAAAATTCGGCAGCCTAACGGCGCCACTTAAGACATCAAAATACTGAATTGAAGAGATAAAATGGGGTCTCTAATCATGTGATCATAAAAGACCAGTATGATAAATATAGAGATCATACCCCAACATAATAAAAATGAACTTGAAAGACTTGACATGAAAGTAGAACTTTGAAAAAGAGAGAGGTGAATGAATCCCTTGAAAATTCGGCAGCCTAACGGCGCCACTTAAACTTTCTTAAAACGAAATGATGAGAGTAAGAGGGGGTATTTCATCATATGAACATAAAAAGGGCAGTAAGAGGAGTATAAAAGAACATCCTCCAAAATAAGAACATGGAGCATAAAAGGAATGACATAAAAGAGATCACTTGAAAAGAAAGAGAGGGGTCGGATCCCTTACCTTAAAATGTAACTCTTAAACCTCAAAAGTTGGGACCTTGAGGGCTTGGGGGAACCTTTGGAGGACTCCTTGGGAGGTAATGAGACCAGAACTTCGTTGGGGAAGAGTGGGGAGTCGAATGGATGAGAGGATGGCTTGGTATTTATAGGGAAAGTGAGGGGACAAGGCATTAATGGCAAAGGGACACCTCATTAGTGGTTTTGGAAAAACCATGGGCTTGCCCATGGTATTTTCCCATGGTATTGGCCACTTGGGACACCTCATACCTTATCTCACTATTCATAATTCGAACATATTGATTACAAACTTAATACATCATTTAATGATGTCATTAAACACCCGTAACTTAAAAACTGTATTTTCACTATTCATCAAAAATTCAACTTTTTCAGAATAATCCCAAAATTTCATCTTAACCAAATATCAACGCTCTGATTACAAATATGAACTCCATTTTATAAAAATAATTTTCTAAATATTTTTAATTTAAATTTTTAAATAAAAACACTATTCATCGAAAATTCATTTTTTCAGAAAAAACCCCAAAAATTACCATAACATAATATCGATGCTCTGAGTTCAAAAATAAAGTCATTTTTATAAAAATAATTTTCTAATTATTTTTAATTAAATTTTTAATTAAAAAAACATTATTCACCCGAAAAAACTAATACTTGAATAATAATTAATGAAACCGTTATTTAACTATTTTATTGAATCACATTACTTAATCAAGGTGCCTAGATTATTTTAAAACTTTCTTTAAGTGAGATTACTAATCCATTTGGTCATATTACTAATCCTAATCATAAAATCACTATTCATAATTTACTATTCATCAAAAATCAAGTTGATCTTATTAGACTCTAAATTTCGTACTGAACATAATTGTAGAAGACCATTTTTCGAAAATAATTACACATTTTTAATTATTTAAGGTTTACACAACCATTTTTAAAATATACTTTTTCTAAAATTCATCAAAAATATGCATACAATATTTATCCGGTCATTTGAAAATTCATAAACATCATCATAAGAAGAAATCCAAATTTTTATTTAAAAAAAGGATTACACAAGGCAATTACGGTCTCGTTACATAACCCCTTATAATACCAGTATAGGACCTAAGAGTAAGGTGTGCTAGGGTGATAGAATTTTGGGGCGGCTCAGTCAACATTGCCCGAGTAGTAATTTCTATCAGTTTGAACTTCTCGCGAAGGCGATTCCGTTCTAGCTTCACATGATGAAGTTCGGCTTGGATTTGGTCCAGAGCAAAGCCCAATGGTGCTACCTCCTTCCCAATCTCTGTTAGATGGGCTTCGATCGGCCCAAGGCTACTAGGTGAGGCCATCAAATCTTCTTTCTATAATAATTAACCAAGATTACTTAAATTTAGAGACAATAATCAAAACATTTTGTTCACGGTGGTCATATTGACCGATGGTCATATAACACTCAAAAACCAATGGTCTCATTTTATTTATAATCATGTTTATCAAATAAAACATTTTTTTTTAGTATAAAAAAAATAACACATGAAATTAGGAAACAAGATTTATTCAAAATTTCGGTTCGTTACAATCTTCCCCCCTTAAGAAATTGCGTCCTCGCAATTTTTTTTTTAAATTGGGTTTTGAAATTTCATTGAAAGTCCCACATCGGAAAAAGAGTCAGTAACACCATTACTTTAAAAGAAAGAAAAGGAAGTACAAAGGCCACCCGAGTTAACCCACACTCGGGTTCCATGTAGGAAAACATGGACATGGAGGAAAAAAACAAAGGGTCAGTTCTGAGAGAGAGTGATAGAGAACATGATTAGGAGAAAGTTAACCATGAGAAAATCCCAAACTTATGATGTGTGTAAACGGTCTTTGATTACCTAGTAGGAAACGTAAACCAACAACATTTTTGTTTTACGTTTCTTTTCATAATTTTGAGGATTTCATTTACTACATAGAACAAAAACATAAGAAAATATACCTACCTTCAAGTAGAGTTTCATCCTTTAACAAGTCCCTACCAACACTAATCTTTTCGCCAAATGATGAGAATTCAAAAACACTTGGTCTCATAAAAGCACAAGAATCATCTTCTATAGAATCACATAATCTACAAAAGATTAACTATCTATTTCTTCTATCTTTAAACATTATCCCAAAAACAGAAAGGTTAAGGTAAAACAACTCTTCAAAAAGAAAGAATCCCATAGGAATAGAACCTACTTTTAAATCTTCAAAGTTCCATGGTACTACCCAACGTTCATCATAGACCACTCCATAAATAACGGTCCTTAAAATTCCTCAAAATAAACCAAACTAAGATTGAAACCCAAATACAAGAAGGATTTGATAACATAGTCTTCCAAAACAACTTCATTGTTCATCTCCAGACAACATCAACCACTCCTAACATCTTATAACAAAAGTAGCTAACCTAAACATATTTTACCCAAGATAGGTTAATCATTCCCAAAAGTAACCTAAATTACTATAAGTCCACCTTAAATTCATCAATTCTTCAAAATATAAGTCAACCTTACTCCTCAATGAAAATACTATAGTAATCTATTTACCTCGATCATATAGGGTCCCCAAAATAGTGAACGCCTTCCAAAATAATAATCATCTTTTAATCCCCTAATCATCTCTGACATATTAATACGGAAATTGTCGCATTTCCTATCACATTGGTTGTTGGGACACGTTTTTCCATTTCCCACCATTAACTAAGAAGATAAAGTATAATTAGAGGCTTAAATACTTAACCAATAATCATGAAAAGGAACTTAAAGCATATAAGGATAACTTGTAGAAGAAAAGTATACCCTAACTTGTGATCCCCTAGGTTCCCATCTAGGTTATCCATGATCATATATTCTTATGTGAATCTTTATTTTATTTTATCTTTGTTCCTTTAATAATGGTTCATACCAAGCTTATGAATTTAACAAAGAATATCCCCCGGGAGTGTCTTAACCAAGAGTGCAGCAAGGCCCGTTGTCGTGTACCAGTTCCCGTTCGAGTCTAGCTCAAAGCGGTGTTTTCGGGTTTTACCCCTATGTACATCTGTGCCAGAGCCACCTCTACCTGCTCGTATCCAGACAGGGATGTATTTGCTTGGCAACCCCTTACTCAATACTCACCAAAATACCAGGAAGATTTCCTATATTAAACTTTTCTATAGGGTTCCTCCTAGAGTTTTCATATCCTAATTTCCACAAATAACTAAACCATCCTTTGATACCAACTATAGCATCCCGCCTTTTTATAACATAAACTTTCATTACATTACACAAAGCTGAGGATCTTTAAGGTCTAGTGTCTTGGAAACCAGGAACATAATACATGAAAACAACACAAAACATTATTCTTAAACACTTGAAAGGCGTCTCCTTAAGTTCATTCTAGGTTCATTACTACATCTCATAACCTGGGGACATACATCAAAAGAAAGGGTGAGCAGAAGGCCCAGTAAGGGAAACAAGAGGAACATTTTACATGTAAACTTGATATACTTCAATAAGGACATGAAAAGAACTTTAAGGCATGAGAAAGAAATCATGAGGCATTTCATAATAAAAATAAAACTTTTTCATAACTTGAAGATGTGGCTGCAACATTTAATATTGGCAATCGTTTCGTTTCACCAAGGTCCATCCCCAAGGTGTCGTTAAAAATTACCAAGGTTATTCACCAAGGCGTCGTTAAAATGGTCATCTCTAGAGATTAAGTCTTTACCCAATGCATTGGAGCGCTATCAGGGCGCACCCTTAAATTTGCCTTTATTATCATGTGATCCACATATATCATCATCAAACATTTCATAAATAACCCATATAGCATAAAATAAATGGGTTTCATTTCATAATCATAACATTTTAAAAACTGCTTTAATGACATGATCTTTACGGCACTTTAAACCCACGGAAAGGGAAGCGGGTCTCATGTATGTAAATCCCAGAATTTAAAATGGAACATTTTGATATATATGTGAATACCCTTGTAGAAATAAGATCTTTGAGTATTCACTTTATAACATAAAATAATTTTTGAGAAAAGAGAGAGGCATTTTGAGGGGAAAATTCTGCAGCATAACGGCTATGTTACAAGGTTTTAGAAAACATTGAGAAAAGAGGGGACATGGGTCAAACATTCATAAATGACCCATCAAACAGTAGAGGGACAAAATATAAGGGATTTATGAACATGGTAATGAAATTTGAAAATATACCATATGAAATGAAGAACATGAAAGGAAGAAAACAAAACAAGATTTCTCTTGTGAAAATTCGGCAGCCTAACGACATCACTTAAACTTCAACAAAATTGAATTGACAAGGTCAAATAGGGTCTCTCATCATATGAACATAAGAGTCCAGTATGATAGATATAGAGATCATAACCCAACATAATATAAAAGAACTTGAAAGAATTGACATGAAAGTAGAACTTCAAAACGAGAAGGGTGAAGAACCACTTAAAAATTCGGCAGCCTAACGGCGCCACTTAAGACATCAAAATACTGAATTGAAGAGATCAAATGGGGTCTCTCATCATGTGATCATAAAAGACCAGTATGATAAATATAGAGATCATACCCCAACATAATAAAAATGAACTTGAAAGACTTGACATGAAAGTAGAACTTTGAAAAAGAGAGAGGTGAATGAATCCCTTGAAAATTCGGCAGCCTAACGGCGCCACTTAAACTTTCTTAAAACGAAATGATGAGAGTAAGAGGGGTTCTTTCATCATATGAACATAAAAAGGGCAGTAAGAGGAGTATAAAAGAACATCCTCCAAAATAAGAACATGGAGCATAAAAGGAATGACATAAAAGAGATCACTTGAAAAGAAAGAGAGGGGTCGGATCCCTTACCTTAAAATGTAACTCTTAAACCTCAAAGGTTGGGACCTTGAGGGCTTGGTGGCACCTTGGGAGGACTCCTTGGGAGGTAATGAGACCAGAACTTCGTTGGGGAAGAGTGGGGAGTCGAATGGATGAGAGGATGGCTTGGTATTTATAGGGAAAGTGAGGGGACAAGGCATTAATGGCAAAGGGACACCTCATTAGTGGTTTTGGCAAAACCATGGGCTTGCCCATGGTATTTGCCCATGGTATTGGCCACTTGGGACACCTCATACCTTATCTCACTATTCATAATTCGAACATATTGATTACAAACTTAATACATCATTTAATGATGTCATTAAACACCCGTAACTTAAAAACTGTATTTTCACTATTCATCAAAAATTCAACTTTCTCAGAATAATCCCAAAATTTCACCTTAACCAAATATCAACGCTTTGATTAAAAATATGAACTCCATTTTATAAAAATAATTTTTTAAATATTTTTAATTTAAATTTTTAAATAAAAACACTATTCATCGAAAATTCATTTTTTCAGAAAAAACCCCAAAAATTACCATAACATAATATCGATGCTCTGAGTTCAAAAATAAAGTCATTTTTATAAAAATAATTTTCTAATTATTTTTAATTAAATTTTTAATTAAAAAAAACACTATTCACCCGAAAAAACTAATACTTGAATAATAATTAATGAAACCGTTATTTAACTATTTTATTGAATCACATTACTTAATCAAGGTGCCTAGATTATTTTAAAACTTTCTTTAAGTGAGATTACTAATCTATTTGGTCATATTACTAATCCTAATCATAAAATCACTATTCATAATTTACTATTCATCAAAAATCAAGTTGATCTTATTAGACTCTAAATTTCGTACTGAACATAATTGTAGAAGACCATTTTTCGAAAATCATTACACATTTTTAATTATTTAAGGTTTACACAACCATTTTTAAAATATCCTTTTTCTAAAATTCATCAAAAATATGCATACAATATTTATCCGGTCATTTGAAAATTCATAAACATCATCATAAGAAGAAATCCAAATTTTTATTTAAAAAAAGGATTACACAAGGCAATTACGGTCTCGTTACATAACCCCTTATAATACCAGCATAGGACCTAAGAGTAAGGTGTGCTAGGGTGATAGAATTTTGGGGCGGCTCAGTCAACATTGCCCGAGTAGTAATTTCTATCAGTTTGAACTTCTCGCGAAGGCGATTCCATTCTAGCTTCACATGATGAAGTTCGGCTTGGATTTGGTCCAGAGCAAAGCCCAATGGTGCTACCTCCTTCCCAATCTCTGTTAGATGGGCTTCGATCGGCCCAAGGCTACTAGGTGAGGCCATCAAATCTTCTTTATATAATAATTAACCAAGATTACTTAAATTTAGAGACAATAATCAAAACATTTTGTTCATGGTGGTCATATTGACCGATGGTCATATAACACTCAAAAACCAATGGTCTCATTTTATTTATAATCATGTTTATCAAATAAAACTTTTTTTTTTGAGTATAAAAAAAATAACACATGAAATTAGGAAACAAGATTTATTCAAAATTTCGGGTCGTTACACTCTCCACCTCCATCTCCACTTTCTGCTGTCACCTGTAAGAACATTATATTGAAAATTAAATGTTGTTGCATATTTATATTTAAACTTTAAGCCAATAAAAGTTTGAAAACTAAATGATTTTGATTTTTTGTTATTTATCTACTTACCACCAGTCGATGCACTGCCACTGGGGGCATATCTGCTCATCTGCTGATATATATCAGTCATCGCTTTCTGCAAAGCGGATATCTGAGCCCCCTGGTCTTGAAATGTGGTTCGTAGATAAGCAATCTCCCTCTAAGAATATTCAGGTATGGACTGACTATAATCAGGAGTAGGTGCAGCTGGACTCCCTGGTGGCCTACCAAAGACCTCAGATGGTATGGGTCTGAAACTCATCCCGCGCACTCTACCAAGATGCTCCTTCCCAAGAACTTTAGCAACCGGGTCATCCTGAGAGACTGAGTAGGACTGCCTAGGATTGGCATCCCATAGTTCTTTAATTTTTACCTATAAATAAAATATCAATATATAATAACACAGTAAAAATAGATAATATGTTATTATAATAAAAAATAGACTTCATACCCTAACTTCTTTTGCAGGCTCATTAACAAAACTTCCATCTGATTTTTTGTGAACATCCAACCACACTTCAGTTCACGATGCTTCGTGCCCTAAACTCTGTGACTGCATTAAGCAAAGATAAATCAATAATTTAATATATTAAATAGATAATATTGTCTTATAAATATTTAAACTAATGAAAAGATTACCAGAGTCGTTTAACTTCTAGAAAATCATTTTGACCCCGCAGTGTGAGGGATGACTTGCTTAGCCCGGTTTGATGCATTCTGTCTTGAGAGATCTTGAAATAAATAAAATGAAATTTAAAATTAATGTATTCAATATCATATCCTCTTCATATACATGTATAAATGTAAAATGAGGATAATATAATAATATATATTTCAATACCATCTTCTTCTCATCATGATGTCTGTCAACAAAAACTTTCCACTGTTCTTTCAGTACCCCACTGGGTAGCTTCTCATACATTTGTTTCACAGTCAATAAAGTATCATTGACATCACACCACAATCTCTATTTGAATTCTTTCCATTTCTTACCAAGATTTTTCAATGTCCACTTTCATGCTATCACATCAGCAACTATAAAGTGGAAGAACATCTGTATACAGAAATTCATTTTGAACATATTAGTAACATGACATTCAATTAAACCATAATGTATTAAAATTACCTTTATTTTGGAATCAAAAACTTAATTTTTCCAACTTGAAGGCATATTTCTCCAATCATCATAAGAAATAGGTAAGGAAATGGGCTCCGCTACCAGTTAGCCTAGAATCTGTCCAAGTAACCCCACAACATCATCCGTAGGGACCCAAAATGAATCAAATGGCACGACTATATTCTCGCCATTCATATTTCAAACATATGAACTTTTTATGTTTTTTCCACGATAGCATTTTTTTCATTTTCAATGAGCAAACAATTAGTATAAACAAAATGCAATAAATTTATTTATATTAAAATTTGTACCTATGACAATGACCCTCCAGTATGCCCATGATGAATTGGAAGGGGCGTGCTGCCACCCCACTACTGAGGCTCCTGAAGGGAGAGTCGATGACTCAGCCTATAATGGGACACCCACAGAGGGTGTGAGAGATGGTGCAGGGGGAGATGGTGCAGGGGTGTAGGCAGCTAGTGGCTCAGATGCCGTGGGGAGGGAGACAGATGGATCGTCATCTGTCGTAGTAGTAGATGAAATAGTGTACCGCTTCCTCCTTGGCATTCCTGTCATTTAATCAAATAAAATTAAGTTCAGAATATATATTTCAAAAAAATTATGTAGAAAAAAAAAATTAAAAATGATAATATATTCCCAGTACTAATAAACAAAATATATATAACAATGATAATGAATGACTGCACAAATGAAATAAGTGATAACTGAATGAATAAATAATTGTACATACAATCATTTCCCCCTTCAATCATTTCAGTTTCCTGCTCCATTACTTCATCCACTTCATTCATCCTTGCTAGACTGATATTTTCAATATCACAATGGACAAATAATTCTGCTTCTTGTTGTTTATGAGATTCAATTTCAGAGGTCAAATCTTCCACTTCATCACCCATATCATACAAATCTCTTTATATTACATGAGAAACTACACTCCTCCCTTCATCCAAAACATCATTCACATAATATAACATTTTTTCTTGTGATGTTAAGATATGTGGATCATGTAGTTCATGATCACCAATATCCATCAAGCTAGAGAAGTTCATAGAAGTAAATTGCAAGGAATATCTTTTAACACCTCTGATAATATCGACCCAATTGCATTTGAATAAAACAACAAAAAAATTCCCGTGGTAGTTTAATTCAATAATATCAAGCAGCTTTCCATAGTATCCCACTTTAGCAAATGTAAATATACCACTATTTTGTGTTTTCAAACCCACTTCTCGATCGACTGTATGGAATCTAAATCCATTCACATTATAAGCATCGAACTTTCTAACTTGTTTTACAGGAACTCTAGCAAGAAACATCAAATCTTCTGACAACTCTAATCAAGTATCGGTATTCATGATCTAAAAAAAGAAATATAATTTATTAGATTTACAAAATGTATGTTTCAAACTAATATTTGTATTTATTACAATATTTATTAACTTACATGTCATACAAATCATTCTACAAGCTCTTTATTCACATATTTCATTATATCTTTCTCATTTTGTGTTCGGCCTCTCATTCATCTCTTTATTTGTATCCTCAACTCTTTAATAAATGGATCTGCAATTTCACTATTCAGCATCACATATCTATGTACCTGTAATAATTCCAATTCTGTCAGTGTCACATTTGAGGTCCTCTCAACTGATCGGCCAATAGAAGGAAATATTTTTGATTTATGATGTATTTGAGATTGAGTCGATGTGTCGTCAACACGTCCAACTCTATTAAATATTTTCTCAATATTATCCAAGTATCTGGAACCAAAGGTAAGACACTCCTCAGCCAAATAGCCTTTTGCAATAGAGCCTTCTGGTTGAGCTTTATTTCTCACATATGCTTTCAAATGCCCAAGATATCTGTGAAATAAAATAATAATAATTATGCATTTATTTAAATGCCAAAAATTGTTTACTTAACTGAAAAACATATAAATAAAATAACTCTCAATTAGATACATCCATTGATAATGAACGGGGCCTCCTAATTTAGCTTCCTCAACCAAGTGCACAGTTAAATGCATCATGACAGTAAAAAATGATAGAGGAAAGATCATCTCTATTGCACAAAGGGTCAATACAAACCACTCCTAGAGGTTGTCATGCATAAATGGATGTAGAGATTTATGACATAATTGCCGGAAAAATGTGCAGAATTAGAGTACAACAACAGTAACTTTTTTCAGGTAATAGTGTACGCAATGACAATGGTAGTAACTGTTGTAAAAAAATATGTGAATCGTGAATTTTCAATCCATGTAACTTATGATTATTCAAGTCAACAAACCTCGAGATGTTACTCAAATATCCATCAGATACCTTCACATTCTTTAAAATTTTAAGGAATATATCTTTATTCCTATTTTTCATTGCAAAAATTATCGGAGCATACTTTTCATTCTCATCTGGCCAGAGATCACGTTTTATGTTCATTACTTGTAAGTATTTGTGAGCATTGAGACGATCCTTCGACTTTACATGCTCATTAAGTAATGTGAAAATCAAATTATTACAGACATTATTATCAATATGCATCACATCAAGATTATTCCGCAACAAATTAAATTCCCAATACGGAAGTTTGAAGAATATACTTTTTTTCTTCCATTGTTGCGTTCTGATTTCACATAACGATGCACTTCGGACCCATTTTCTTCTATCATTAAAATGATGAACCTTCCCAAATTCTGTTTCAACATTTTCAAGTTGTGTCAATATTTCAGAACTAGTTAACAACTTTTGAGGTGGTCTACGATCAATGAAACCATTAAATTTTGATCTGTTCAACTGAAATCTATGAGATGCATCAAGAAATCTTCGATGGCACAAGAAGCACCATTTTCTACTATGAGGTATCTATTTGGGATCAAAATCAATGTTACAAATGGGATAAGCCAAACCCATGTAATTTTTCTAACCAGATAAATTTCCAAGCCCAGGGAAGTCACTAATGGTCCACATTAAAGCAGCATGCATTTTGAATGATGTTTTAGAAGAAGCATCAAATGTCTCAACATCGTTGCTCCAAAAATCTTGCAATTCGTTAATCAAAGACTGCAAGTATACATCAATATCATTTTCAGGAATTTGTTTTCCAGGAATAATAATCGAAATGATAAAAGATGTTTATTACATACACATCCACAGAGGCAGATTGTAAGGGATCAAAACAACTGGTCAAATGCTATAACTGGTACTCAAAGTCCCAAATGGGTTGAATCCATCGGCATCCAATCCCAATCGAACATTCCTAGGATCAGCTCAAAAATCTGGATGTAATGAATCAAATTTATTTCACAATTTTGAATCTCATGGATGTCTCATTAAACCATCATTTTTATTATCTACAGAATTCCACTTCATGTGTTCGGCGGTTTTCGATGACATGAATAATCTTTTCAATTGAGGCTTCAAAGGAAAGTAACGCAAAACCTTTGCAGGTGTGTTCCTTTTCTTCTTCTCCATGAAATTATGTTGATTCAAACTTCCAACATCACCATTTGACTACCATCTATAAGAAGAACATTTTTTGTAATTTTTTCTACTTGAATCCTCTCCCCAATAAAGCATACAATCATTGGGACACACGTGTATTTTTGTATAATTCAGACCAAGCCTGTTAACAACTTTTTTCATATCATAAAAAGACTCGGGGATTTTTTCTTCAGGAAATGCATCACGGATCAATTATAATATCATAGACATTGCCTTATTTTTATTTCTACATAGACATTTGATATGGTACAACTTCAGTAGAAAATAAATCTTTGATTATTTCAAACACCCACTATAAAACTCTTGATTTCCATCATCAGCTAAATCATGAAACACATTTTCCTTAGTGAAGTTTAATCTTACATTTGGCTCCATAGAATCAAGAGGAGGATCCAATGATATGTTACAATATTGATCTGGTTGTGTTACAGTCTCAAAAACATCACTTGTCACATTGCAATTTGTAGCACCCTCATCTGGTTGTTCTATTATGTTTTGATGTTGATAGTGTTGTCTTGCAGTGCCGAATGCATCATTTATGAGGTTTTTCATTTCATTTTCCATTGTCGATGAAGTTGGGACCTCATTCTGTGGATTAACATCAGTGCTCAATCTTTCTGTAACGTTCGATTCTTCATACCAAATCCAACACAAATATTGATCAGGGAATTGCTTCAGTATTAAATTTTTATAAACTTCATCTCTCTTCGACCATCTTCTAAATTTATATTTAGGACATGGACATCTTATTCTCCCTTCAACAAATCAATTAGAAATTTCAAAATCTAAAAAATCCTTCAAACCCTTAACATACTGAGGTGTGTTCCTCGGTAACATGATCCAGCTTTTATCCATGTATATCACAATGTGCCTAAACAATATTAAAAAAAATTAAAACACATAGTTACTACTAAATAGAGAAATAGATTCATATATACGATAGTTTAAGATTACATAAACATAATATAATAAAGATTATCCATTGATCATAAAGTATGCATAATATAATTGTACTTATTTGAGGAGAATATTCTCAAGTTTATGTGCTATGGTGTAGTGAAATCCATACTATTTTTGATGTTCTCACACGAGGAAATGCACATGTTGGAGCTATATTATATCTTAGATTCTTGGGATTAAGTATAGTAAGGTCATTATTGGGCCTATAATGTTTGACATGCACTTCCAAACTAGGCTTGGTGTGTATTTTGTTCCAGTAGAGTAGGCCTGGCATGAACTTGGGTTTGCATGGATTTACTTTTGTGTTGCCTATGCACTTTTAATTGAGGTTTCTTGGTATCCATTTAATTTTTTACTACACAAATAGAGACTAGATTCAATGCATGAACATAAGTATCATGATTCATCACCATTAAACATTTTTACATAGTAAAGAGATATTACTTTCCACTCATTTGTTAAATTCAATAAAAATTCTTATTTAATCAATTTAGTTCATTAGATCCAGATGGATTTATTATTTTCCATTACAATTCTTAGATTTACATCAAATTATCCTCTGAGCATTAATCTAATCATCCCATAGTTTCCATTATCCCATAAACCAACATCAATACTCATCCCATGAGTTCAATGTCAATTACATTATCAATTTCATAATCATGGTATTCAATAATAAATCATAATCTACCACAATGTGATACACTCAATAGGGAATATAGAAACTACAAAAAGTAGTTGGGAACCAAAACAATCATCCATTTGATAATAATAAATCAAATCATTCGACAATGAATAAGAAAGATGGGAATACCCTTCTCTAAATTGAAACAAAAACAACCCATCAAAAATATTCACACAATAACCCAACAAACATGATAACACAACTCTCAACTTGAGGCATCTATTCCTATTAACCATATGAAAATAATTGGAAAAAAGAGATCCCCTCTCTTAACAAACACCATCCTCCACTTTTTTTCCATCAAAACCCCAGACATCAATCTTAAAATGCCTCTACCACCCTAGAGAACACATATATAGAATCAAAAGTATTTTTATCATCGGAAACACAAGGGGAAACTATGTTCATAAAAAATAGATAAAATCCTTTAGAAACCAAGAATAGACTCACCTAGCCCCAAATAATTATTTCCATAACCAAACTTATCATTACCAACTTGAATTAATAGATTCATTATGCATAGGTTTCATATTACTTGTTTTAACAAGTTTTATATTCCTATGTGAAATTTATATTAGAAAGTTTATGTTTCTAAATTTTTAATATTTTTCACTACTGGAAATGTGGTTTTTACCAACGGTTCTTTACCAACGGTTTTCCTAAACCGTTGGTAAAGAAGAGCTAGGAAACCCTTTCCCAACGGTCTAGTAGAACCGTTGGGAAAGGGTACCCCTTTGCCAAAGGTTTCATAAAACCGTTGGCAAAGGGGTGTTCATGTTACCCTTTCCCAACGATTTCATAAAACCATTGGGAAAGGGTACCCCTTTGCCAACAGTTTTGTTGAACCGTTGGGAAAGGGTACCCTAAACACCCCTTTCCCAACGGTTTTTAAAAACTATTGGTAAATCTTTTCCCAAAATACAATCGGGCCACTGCTCTCCCCCAGTTGCGATAGAACCCTAAAATCAATCCGGTGCTCGGCTCCTCTCTCGAACTCCCCCATCCGAACAGGTGAAAATCCATCTGAATCATCTCAAATCAGGTATTTTATTCTTTATACACATATGCTACCTTGTTTTTATTGTTATTAATATATATTTTAGTTTTAAGTTTTGATTTTGATGTGATTTCACCCTGAAAAATAGGGAAATGAATGAATATTTTGTTAATTAATTAGTTTCCCATGGAATATCATTTGTGTTATAATGTCCATGCTAAATAAAGGGGTAATGTAATAGAAGAACTTGAATAAATTGTGGAAGTTGGGGTATGTTGGGGTATGTTGATTCTATGAGAGGTTTTTTGTTGTGTTTCATTGTATGTTGTAGGTTGTTGTATGGTGATTGAGGTGACCAGTTGGGATTTGTGATATGTGGGGTTGTAATGTGATGGTTAGTGGGCATGGATGTGACATGTGAAGTTGTGTGATAGTGATGATGTGTGGTGGTGTTGTGTCGTGTGGAGGTGTTGTGTGATGAGGTTGTGGTGTATGATGTGGTGAGGTGTTTTTGGTTATGCGGTGGTTTGTGATGTGCAATAATTTTTTTTGTGATATGTGGTTGTTTTGGTGAGATGGTTAGCCGATGTAACATGGCGAAGATGGTTATTGTGAAATGGTGAGTTGTTGTGTGGTGGTTTTATTAGTTTTCTGGTTATCTATGGAATAAATTATGTTGTTAAAACAAAAAAAACAAGATAGTAAATAATTGAGATGGAATAGAAATGGATGTGTAGTAAATGGATTTAATTAATTTTACATTAAATGAATGGACAATGTAAGTGTTAATGAAGTGGCTTATAAATGAATGTGGGAAATGCTATGTGTCTTGTGTGGTGTTGGTGTGGTGTGTTTCATATAGTGGTGAAAGTGGTTGTTATGGTTTATGTGTTTTATGGTAGTAGTGAAGTGGGTGATTATATAGTTAATGTGAACCCATAGTTTGGGTATTTTGTGCTATCTATATATCATGTATTTTTTGTTATTTCTACACATTCCCAACCAGAGTTGGATAAACTTACCAACGATCAGAGGTTTTGAGTTATGGTTATTTTTTCTAATATCTAGGATGGTGGTTATATGGTTGGATAGATACCATGTCTTCCCTACTCTTCCTTCATAAGTGATTGACCATGTGTTTTTAGGGAAGATGTGATGTGATTGTCCATGTGTCTTCAGGTGAGATGTACAATGATTTCCCTAGTGTTTTCAGGTGAGGTGTGATGTGATAAGGCTATAATAAGATGTGGCATGTGGTTGGGTCATGTAGGGTAGGAGGATGGCACAAGGTTTATATTATTCATGTTCATGATACCCTACTAATATGGTTATGGTATAAGGCATGTTGTGATGTGATAACACATTAAGTTCTTGTTGGTTTTACATTTTTTCAATAACACATTAGTATGTTTTTTTCACATGTGTAGTTGATACCTTGATTATTTTCTTCCTTAATTGTTTACTTAAATGTATTTTCTATTAAAGTTCAATCCTATTGATTTTTTTTTGACAAAATGACTTATATAAATTCTTTTTACAGAATGGACAGAAGTTGGATGTATGAAACCGATCAGATCTCAAGATATTTTCAAAACAATTTGGAGAGATTTATAGATTTTTCATTTCACAATGCTTCAGATAGTGGTCGCATACACTGCCCATGTTCCAATTATGTTGGTAGACCTTGGTTGATCCGTGAAGTAGTCATCTACCACATAACCAAAAATGGTTTTCAAGCAAACTACTTTGTGTGGTATCACAATAGGGAGAAAATGAAATCTCAAATTGGTGATGATCAAAATGAAAGGACTAGAATGGAGAATTTGTTAGATGATCGGTTTCCGTTTTTTCTTCATCATGAAAAAGAAAGGATTTCAACTCAAGAAGACTTCTATATGAGGACAGATTATGCATCTAGTTAAAATTATGATATTGATAGGGTGCAAAAATTGAATGATGCTACCATGACTCCAGTATATCGACAATGCGATAAAATGAAAAAGCTGGAATTTTTAATCCGATTGTTTCATGGGAAAACTATATATGGGATTTCTAATACAGAAATCGATACATTTTTACCCTCTTAAAGGATTTACTTCCAGATGATGCAGATATTCCCTTAAACCACTATATGGCATGGAATTTAGTTGAGGAACTTGGATTTTCAAGAAACAAAATTCATGATTGTCCGAAAGATTGTAGTTTATTCTGGGAGGAAATCGTTGAACGAAATGACTGTATAAAATGTGGAACATCCCGCTAGAAGTAAAAATCTGATGGAACACCATCCCGCGTTCTACATAAAGTAATGTGGAACTTTCCATTGATCCCCAGACTCCAGAATCTTTTTATGTCTGATGACATATCAATAAAAATGAGATGGCATGATACCAAGAGAAAGAAGACTAATGATGAGTTGGTTCATCCTGCAGATGGATTTGCATGGCAGATATTTGATGCTCGACATCCTGATTTTGCAGCTGACGTGCGTAATGTGAGGCTGGGTCTTTCATGCGACGGTTTTAATCTGTTTGGGAAGATGCTTACTTCGCACAACACATGGCCAGTTTTTATACACATTTATAATCTTCCCCCATGGTTGTGTATGAAAAAACCTTTCACTTTCATGAGTATACTCATATCTGGTCCTTCTGGTCCCAGCATTGATATTGATGTATACATGAAACCTTTAATAAAAGAGTTGAAACTTCTTTGAGATGTGGGTGTACGCAGATACGATGCATGTTCGAAAGACATATTTCAGATGCGTGCTGCGCTTATGTGGACGATCAATGAATTTCCGGCTTATGCAATGATGTCTGGATGGAGCACAAAGGGAAAACTGTCATGTCCAGTTTGTATGAAGAATAAACGATCCAGAATAATGAAACATCGCTGTAGTTTCAGTTTTATGGGACATCAACGATTCTTTCTAAGGGATCATCCATATAGAATGAATCGTCTAAGATTTTATAATTCCATAGAGACCGATGATCCACCTCAGTGTATGTCTGGAACTGATGTGCTTAATGAATTGAAAGATTTCAGTTTTTCGTTCGGGAAGGGTCAAATGAAATCTGGAAAGAGAAAGAATGTTTCCACTAAAACCTGTTAAAATTGGAGGAAGAGGAGTATATTTTTTGATTTTCCTTATTGGTAAACCAATTTGTTACGTCATTGATTTGACGTAATTTATATTGAAAAGGATATATGCGAAATTTTGCTTTTGGTTCTTCTAAATGTCAAGTGGAAGACAAAAGATGATTTACGATCTCGGCGTGGCTTGGTGGATTGGGGCATCAGACCAGAATTGCATCTTGTGCGTATCAGTGAAAATAAATGGCAACTTCCATATGCTTCTTATGTGATGACACCTATGAAAAAAAACAATTTCTGGAAGTATTAGAGACTATTAGAGTTCCTGGTGGCTATTCAAGCAACATATCTAAACAGGTCAACAGAAGAGAGTTGAAGCTAAAATCTTTGAAGACTCATGATTATCACGTTCTACTGCATGAGTTTCTTCCAATAGAAATCCGTCATCTTTTTTCCAATAATGTAAGGGTGGATGTTATTCATTTGTGCCATTTGTTTAGAGATCTTTGTGCTAAGAATTTGTCCAAGTCTTTCTTGCAAAAAATGTTGACAGATTCCCCATTAATTTTTTGTGTGTTGGAGAAAATATTTCCTCCATCGTTTTTCACATGCATGCTGCATCTGACTGTCCATACTCCCACTGAAATACTTCTCGGAGGACCTGTTTCTTTTCGTTGGATGTATCCAATTGAAAGAAATATGTTCACATTAAAGTCTTATGTCCGAAATAAAAACCATCCCGAAGGTTCTATCATGAATGGTTACTTGGCTCAAGAATGTATGGATTTTTGCTCGATGTATTTGTCTGATCTTACTACAATATTGAACAGACCAATGAGAAATGAAGAAGAATAGTATGAGAAAATTGAACCCAGTTTTCCATCACTTCCTCAAACAGGAGGAATTCCTGGATCATATACATTGAAGACATTAAGCCATGAAGAGCGAGAGATGGCACATCACACAGTTTTGTTCAACTGTGATTTGTTCGATGACTATATCAGGTAACTAAATTTATTATGTATATCTTACATATATATCTGTTAAAATATTCATATTTTTTATCTATAGGGAACATAAAACAATGATAAATAGGAATCATCGTTCTTTATCTTTGAGAAGGAGAGAGACTTTGCATAGCAAAGAGTTTTCTGCTTGGTTAAAATTGAAGGTAAAAATATTACTGTTTAAATTAATTATTTCAATATTTAATTAAGTTTAACAGTCATTTATATTGCAGGTATTGAGTTTGTCTTCTAACTCTGTCTCCGAGGAAATAAGAGCTTTGGCTTTTGGTTCTAATACCGTGGTTCGTGACTGTAAATCAATTGTTATCAATGGGTACAAATTTATTGTCACTGAATGAGAAAATAACATGAGAACACAACATAATGGTGTTATGGTTACTTCCACAATAGATTGTTATGTCAGTGCATCAGATAGTAGACCGTGATTTCAAAATGTGGGTTATTATGGAGTCGTTGAGAAAATAATAATATTGGATTATTACTCTCATGGACAAGTCACAATGATGAAATTCCATTGGTTTGATTCGATGACGAGACATGACACATTTATTGATGATTGTGGATTTTGAGTAATTAATATGACTCGCACTCTTGCTACCGAAGAACCATATGTGTTGGCATCAATAGATAAACAAGTTTTTTATGTCAAAGACCAACTTCGACCTGAATTTGGTGTCATAGTTGAAGTAATTCCAAGACATATTTTTGATGATGGTGATGATGGAATTGACACTGTCCCTATTTCCATTGGAACCAATCCATTTATTTCTTTTGATGACTCCAATAGCTCAATTGTCAGAGCTGATTGTGAACCTGAAGTTGTGGTTTAAAATATATAGAATCATTCATCCATGTTCTTAATTCTTTTGGTTTACCTCGAGTTGGGTTGTTAAGGTTGGTAATATTCAAATTGATTTAGTATTGATCACAAATATGTTTTAGCTGACTTGACCGTTATGTGAATTTTCAATGTTTATTGGTTGCTGTTTTATTTGAATTGCATTTTCTAATTTGTAATTGAACTGTATTCAAACCTAGTCAAACAATATTTCTAACTTGGTGAACATTACAACTTGTATGATTTATTAAATTCATTCAAGATTTTCTAAAACAATTGATAGCTAAATTACCAATGAATCCCCTTATTCCCTCATATATTTAGTTTTTTGGTTTACACATTAGTTTCCTTTTTCTAATTAATTATATATTTGTTTTCAAAAGCAGGAAATGCAACCAATTGAAGAGAGATGAAGGAAAAAAATGATGGAGAACAATCGTCGGATGGCGGAGATGGGCGTTCCACCATTAGTGCCTACAGTGAGTTCTTTATTTCAAATATATATATATATATTTAAACAATATATAATGTCATGTGATTAATTTTTTTGTAAACATTTTTGTAGGATCCACCTATACGTCAAAAGTTATTCGCCGAGGAGTGTAGTACTGGTCCTAGTACTCAGGCCGGTGGTATGAGGAGGTTTCGTACCAGAGGTGGACGAACAGCTGCGCGTTCCCGACTAGACCCTGCCCCTCCCACTGACATGTTATCCTTCCCACATTCTGATCCTAGTGTGTCGTTAGGGACACACGGGATATTTAGGCCTCCCATGTTTTCGCTACCTTATGCATCTTCTGCCCCATCATTTTCACATCCCATGATGATTCCCACTCCCCAGTCAAAATCTGGTCATACTGTTGTCCCATATTCTTTTCCTTCTACTTCTGTCTCTCCGAGCTTCTATATTCCATTGTCTTCAACTCCTGTTCCACCACAGGGTGTTCCATCAGTTTCTGTGGATCCGGCGGCGCTCAGCGTTCAGACTGGCGCAAGTATATTTATAAAACCCTAACAAATTTTTATAGCAATATTTATTTTCATTATAACATGTTTTGATAAAATATTTGTTTTTCTTTCATGACAGATACATCTACTGACAGGAGGCGGGGGCGGGGGCATACACGCATGCGTTCGGTGTGGAACCGCCGCACACAGGTTATGGTGGATTACAATGAAGACAACCAAATGGTTGAGAAATCAGGGTAGGAATGTCGGAGTTTTTTGGCGACGCTTTCCAAATACTCCGACATCATTCCTGTCAGCCTGCTTTCATGGAGAAATTTGCCACATGAGGTCAAGGATAGAGCTTGGGCAGAGATATGGGTAAAAAAATCTGTTTTATTTAATTCCATGAATTATTTTTGTATTTATATGAATTAATATTTTGATGTCAGCTTTGATTTAATTTTCCCGATGGTGAGGGTGCTCGATCGGAATGTATAAAAGATTTAGACGAGCTTTGGAGATCCTACAAGAATGAGTTGTATATTGGCTGGCGTGCTAGAGTTGGCACTAAGTTAGAGGTGGTACCAGTCGTGGATGATTATCCTATAGAGCAGTATCGTCAAATGATTACTCATTGGATGAGTACCCAGTTTAAGGTATGAATTACATTTGAGGTATTTAAATAATAAATTTTATGTTTTGAATTAATATTATCCTTTGCATTATCAAATTTTATTTAGGAATCATCTGGAAAAAATAAAAAAAACATTGATGAAAAAAAATACCTCCACACACTAGGACGTACTACAATGCCAGATCATGAGAGGAAGCAGGTATGACAATTTTTTATAAGTTTTCTTTACGACTTACATTTTATTTTATTTTCTCAATTATTTAATCATTTTCTAAAGTTTTCATATAACTTTAGTTTTCAATGTCATTGTAGAGGCAAATACAGAATATTGAAGGATGTGTTCCTCGAGCAAAACTGTTTTGCTTGAGTAGACGGAAAAAGGATGGAAGTGCCGTCAACGAAGCGACTCAGCAGCAGATTGTAAGTTTTAATCTGTTGATTTTATATTTTAATATCTATTTTGTAATTTAATAATATATTTATATTTGTAACAGGTTGCTTTAGAGGCCCTCGATTCCCAAGAACCAGACAATTTTGGGCCAACAGATCACTTACATCAGGTGTTGGGAGAGGAGCATCCTGGAAGAGTACGTTGCCGACCTAGGATAGCCCCGATGAGGTATTGGACCTCCTCGGATACAAGTTGTAGTGCCACTGAGCTGCAGTAAGTTAGGGCACAGGTAGAACAGGCTGAGAAAAGGGCCACAGAGACGACAGAACAGTCTGCTAGGGAAAATAGTGCGTTTATGAAATTTATTGAAGTTCTACGTCCAACACTTCCAGCAGAGGCCAGCCCAGCTTTTGATGAATATATGTCGTCGATACGTTCTATATATGGTACACCAGGTGGCAGTTCTAGTGGTGGTCAGGACAATGTCCAGCTTAACAATGATGATGGTGAGGAGTCTGATGTGGAAGAGGAGGGAGAGGAGGAGGGAGAGGCGGGTGGCGAGGGCGAGGAGGAGGGTGAGGGCGAGGAGGAGGGCGCTGAGGAGGGCGAGGACGATGATGAGGACAAGGACGAGGGTGATAATGATGGTGATGATGGTGATGGTGAAGTGGGAAAAATTGATCCATTACATTTTTGACTAATATTACTAAGATTTGATATTTAATCTATTCTAGTTGTTGGTTTTATCTAGACTCATAGTATAGTATTAGAGTTGAGTTATTTTTATATATTATCTGTTTTTATGGATGTTTTTGTCTTTTAGTGGTTGTGTGTTTGGGAACCCCCCTCCTTCCTGGACCCTGGACAACCCCCCACCACCCTCCTTGGACCCCGGACAGCCCCCCGGACAGCCCCCCCACCATCCTCCTTGGTCCCCATATAGCCCCCCGGACAGCCCCCACACCCTCCTCCCTGGATCCCGGACACCCCCCGGACAGCCCCCCCACCATCCTCCTTGGTCCCCGGACAGCCCCCGGATTGCCCCCCGAACAGCCCCCCCACCCTCCTCCCTGGACCCCGGACAACCCCCTAGACATACCCCCAGATAGCCCCCAGACAACCCCCCCCCCCCTCCTCCTTGGACCCTGGACAACCCCCCAAACACCCCCCCGCACAGCCCCCCACCCTCCTCCTTGGTCCCCGTACAGCAGCCCCCCGTACACCCACCGGACAGCCCCCCAGACAGCCACCCCGGACATCCCCCCCACCCTCCTTGATTTCATTTACTACTATAAAATCTATAATATATATTTTATTTATTTTCATCATGATAATCAATGTAAATCAGATTTACACATCTAATCAATATCATAGATTCTTGGTATGTTATAAAAGGGATGTATTCATTGGACATGACATGGTTAGCTCTGAAATGTTTCATAGAATGATAAACTAAAATCTAATCCATACTAAGAATGATATAAAAATATTCTATATGAATGTCCACAAGATTTTAAGTAAATACCATTCCACTAATAGACACATGAGGATTCTCATAAATCATGTTTACCTTAATATTTCCACAAGGATTTTTAGTAAAAATTTTATCTTCTATTAATTTTATGATATTCTCATTTTAAATGTAAATTTTTCACAAATAAATTAATTTAAAGACCCATAGTCAAATAGTGTATTTTAATAATGTGAATAAATAACTAACATACCACTCTAACTGTGCCTCTTTTGTTTAAAATGGACAGGATTATAAGTGAAAAGAACAACTGACATAGGAAAAACCGACCAAACGCATTCGAAATGTGTTGATTCTTTAGGAAAACGATCCATGGGTCATATGTGATGTGTACGAGTCAACTCTTCCTTAATACGAGGCATGGTGTGGCCGGGATCACTCTAAGTAGATCTCTTTTGTTTAAAATGGACAACATTTTAAGTACATACAGAAAACTGACCAAACAGATTCTGATTGTGTTGATACTTTAGCACAACGATCCATGGGTAATATGTGATGTGTATGAATCAATATCACCTCAATCGGAGATGCAGTGTTGTCACGACCCGCCCTCGGGGTCCGTGTCGTGACTACCCCAAGCCCGCCTTCCAAAGGCCAGGGGCTGGCGACTAGCACCAAGGCGTAAATCCCGGTATAAAGGGAAGGCATTGCCTTTGTAAAGTAAACAAACACCACAGAGTAAGCAAGCGGAAAGTAAATGGGCCAGTATACAAACCCAAACTGAAAGTAAAGTACAACTCAAAAGGGAAAAACAGCAACTGTAAGTAAAAGCCGCTACACCGAGCTGTCCACTGGAAATCCCACCTGAAGGGTGGGTACAGATAGCTCCTCTGCTCCACGGGTCCTGCCGTCCGCTCCGAGCACGTCCCGTCCAGTGGTCCACCTCCAGGTACCGTCCTGCTCTGCAAGCCTCAGCTAAGATCAACGCTGTCCGTCGTCTGTAACCAACACATCGTAGTGCGGGCAAAGCCCGTGCAGGGGTGAGTATAAGCTACTCAGTAGGGACCCCGAGACCCCTGAAGGTCTCTCAAATCCACAAAGGATAAACCACGAAGAAAGGTACAATCACGAAGTAACAACCGACACTGCTTAGGTATATGCCCATACATATACCTAAGTCATCAAATTCAAATACGCTCCAACCTCCGAGCCCAAGTACAACTCAGTCCACACAGGAAAGTAAACGTATTCCACACAGGAAAGCAAAACGTAATCCACACAGGATTGCACAACACAATCCACACAGGAAAGAAATAGGTTTCAGCTCACACAGGTATACTTCTTCAAAGGACGATAAAGATGATCTCTGATCCATCTAAGTCGTCGGACCCACGAAGGATCGATAGGTAACTAACCCCCGCAAAAGACCCACACAGGATCGGGCCCACGTAGGACCTGTAGGCGCTGGTTCACACAGGACCGCTGAGCGCAAAGACCCACACAGGATCGGACCCACACAGGATCGGGCCCACACAGGACCTGTAGCACTGATCCACGTAGGATCGCTGAGTGCTGTAGTCGTCATCGTCGAATCCACACAGGATCTCTGTACTGTCGTCGTCGCAATCACAGTAGCAGTAGTAGTCACAGTAACAGTCGCAGCCAGCACTAGGGTTCCCGCACACAGCAAGCTCGTTCGGAGGGTTCGCTCCACGAGCCGAGAGGCTGATACATCAACTGTCACAAAGTCCAGAGTTGATGTATCCAAAAGTTCCGTATCGACAACAGGAACTCAACGCAACAGACGGCGCGTCGATCAGACGCCCGGTCTGAGAGTTATTGGCATTTTCGTCCCCGGGGCCCGGTTGGTTTTTAAGGCAAAACCAACCCGATCGCACTCCACCTGCGTCCAATCCTCGGGCGGAGTATGCCAAAAGATCCGTCTCACTATGAGGAACACAACACAGCTGACGACACGTCAATCGGACGTCCGTAGCTCAAGATATGAGCGTTTCCGCTCCGAAGGCCCGGTTGGTTTCGTGAACGAACCAACCCGGACGAACACAAAGTAATCTGAAACCTTGAGTGCGATATACCGAAACGACCGTCTCGATCCAAGGATCGTGTTTCCGCAGACAGTTCGTCAATCGGAGGTCCGTGGCTCAAGTTATGGCCAAAAGACCGAAACTGATTCGAAACGGGGGGGTCCGGGTCCGGGCCGACCCGGCCCGACCCCCCCCCCCCTGGGTCGGCCCGAACCGGGTCCGACCCGGCCCGGCCGGCCGGCCGGCCGGCGGCGCGGCGGCCCGGCGCCACACGGAGGCAGCGCACGGGGGGGATCAAGCCCCCGCTTGATTGAAGGGGCGGCGCGGCTATATGCCGCGCCCTTTGTAAAAAAACGGCCCCCCCACGTGGGGGCCGGCTTGAAGAAAAACCGGGGGGCCTCCTGCCCCCCCTCAAGGAAACCGCCCCCTCTTAAATGAGGGGGGTTTTTAGAGCTGGCCGGGGGAATTTATTTCCCCCGGCCTTTGACCTTCCGGCCGGCCAACTGCCGGCCGGTTTTCTCCAATGGGATCGGAAAATCCGGTCCCCTCTTCGGCTTCCGACGCCGGCGGCCCGGCCGCCGGTCTTCTCGTTCCGCCGCGGCCCGGAACCGGCCGCGGTGTTCGTCGTCCGGCGCGGTGCGACGACACCGCGTCCCTCCGCCGTGCCTTTGATTTCCTTCAACGCCGCGCGACGGCGTCGCGTTCTTGATGATTCTTCCATGGCGCGAGCGCGACGGCGTCGCGTAATATAATCGCATGATTAACCGCATGGTGCGACGGCACCACGCCACCTTGTTTCCACCCGCAAGGTAAATCAACAAGAACGATGGAGGGGGTTCGGCCGTGTTCATGCGGTCCGGCCCCCCTCACGTTAAATGATAACACAACTTAAAATCCTTTCGTTAATCATGCATGAACCACGAACAAGGATAAAAAAATAAACAAAATACAACAACCCCTACCTTGGGTATAGGTTCGAAGATTGTCAACGTCCCGTGGAAGACAACGTCGCGGAGGTCGGCGACTCGGTAATCGTTCGTCAAAACCGATGACGAAGAGGTGCGTCCGATGAGTTACGTCGTTGGCGAATCTTCGTATGCCGACGAAGGGAGTCCGAGGAGGAAGCGGCGTTCCCTCTCGTTGACATGGAAGACGAAGAAGAGAGGAGCGGCGTTCTTCGTCGGAACTTGAGCGTTCTTCGTCAAGTTGAGCGTTCTTCGTCAAGTTGAGCGTTCTTCGTCAAGTTGAGCGTTCTTCGTCAAGTTGAAGAAGAAGGAGGAGGAGCTCTCAAAAATCCTCTTAAGTTGGCTAAACAAAACTAACCAAATAAAATAAGGTTCCTCCTTATTTTATTTACCAAGCCAAGAAATTCAAAACTTCAAATTCAAAAACATAACACTTAATTAATTAAACATGCCATGTGTAATTAATTAGATGTTAAGTTTACAAACATTTAAGAGGGAGAGAGGGGAGTTTAAGGGGGAAGATGAGAGGTTTAGGTTCGTGTGGGTCCCACCACACTTAATCCTCTCAAGGGAGGTTAAGTGGGTGTGGGTCCCACCCCTAACTCCCTTTGAGAGGAGTTAACCTACAAAAGTAAAATAAAAAGAATTCCACATTTTTTTTATTCAACTTTTTTATAATTCTCCCAAAAACTAATTTTCGTCCCGCAACAAACGCAACTTCCGAAAGGGTCTCTTTAAGCGAATATCGGCACTGCGAGTTCATTGGTGCCCTCGGATTTCAATTCCGAGCACTGGATCAAAAGTTAGGAATTCTCGCTCGTTCGTTCACTGAACGTACCTGAGCCAAACTTCGGAAAATGATTCCGGGCACTCCGGGCCTCGGAATCAGGTGCCGTCTGAAACCGCACTCTTGTAAAATTCTAAAGAAAATTAAGAAAAAAAATTCCCTTGAATTTTACGGGACTTTACATTACTCCCACCTCAGGGCTTTACGTCCCCATAAAGATACATCAAAAACTAGGGAAACAAATGAGGGTACTGAGCACGCATCTGAGCCTCCCGCTCCCATGTGCTCTCCTGGAGATTCCCGTGCTGCCATCTGATGCGCACAAGAGGAATAGATCGCCCACGCAGGACCCGCTCCTGTCGATCCTCTATCTCCACCGGGACCTCCGTAAAAGTCGCCCCATCGTCAACGTCAAGCTCCCCATGATCAATGATGTGCGTCGGGTCGTGCATGTATCTCCTCAGCTGAGACACGTGGAAGACGTCGTGCACCCGGTGCAACTGAGGTGGTAGAGCCAGGCGATAAGCCACCTCGCCAACCATGCTGAGGACCTGGAAGGGTCCGATGAAGCGCGAAGATAACTTGCCGCCTCGGCCAAATCTCCGAATACCACATCGAGGTGAGACCCGCAAGAAGACGTGGTCGCCATCCTCGAACTCTAGTGGCCTCCGCCTCCTGTCAGCATATGACTTCTGCCGGCTCTGAGCTGTCCTCATCCGCTCCTGGATGACCTGGACCTTCTCTGTCGTGGCCTGGACCATCTCCGGTCCCACAAGTGCTGACTCCCCAGGGTCTGTCCAGCACAAAGGAGATCTACATGGTCGGCCGTACAACGCCTCGTACGGTGCCATCCCGATAGTGGAGTGGTAGCTGTTGTTGTACGCGAACTCCAATAAGGGTAGGGTGGTCCTCCCAGCTACGACCAAAGTCAAGAACACATGCCCAGAGCATGTCCTCGAGAGTCTGAATGGTCCTCTCCGTCTGACCATCCGTCTGAGGGTGAAAGGCTGTGCTCAGACGTAGCTGCCTCCCGAACGCCTCCTGTAACCCCTTCCAAAGCCGAGAAGTAAAGCGGGCATCTCGATCGGATACGATAGATGATGGCACGCCGTGGAGCCGCACAATCTCCTGAACGTAGAGACGTCCCAATCTCTCTACTGAGCCCTGCTCTCTGATGGGTAAGAAGTGTGCCGACTTGGTGAGTCGGTCAACAATCACCCAGATGGAGTCGTGACCTCTGGAAGTACGTGGAAGTCCAGTCACGAAGTCCATAGATATGCCGTCCCACTTCCACTCCGGAACCTCCAAGGGCTGTACCAAGCCTGCTGGTACCTGATGCTCTGCCTTCACCTGCTGACAGGTGAGGCATCGAGAAACAAACTCTGCTACTGCCTTCTTCATGCCCGGCCACCAGTGCTGTCGTCTGAGGTCCTGGTACATCTTCGCCACTCCAGGATGTACCGCCAAAGGAGAAGTGTGAAACTCTCTCAGCACTTCCTCTCGCAAAGCGACTGGTACCATGGTACGTCCTCTGAAAAGGATGTTGTGCTCTGCTCCAAGGGAGAAACCATCAGGTGCCTGTCCCGAGGATATCTGTGCACGCCGTGTCTCACAGTCAGCGTCCTCACGCTGGGCCTCTCTGACCCGCTGCAGTAGTGGAGGAGTGACTGTGAGAGACTGAAGGAAGGCTGCTCTATCTCTATCCACGAAGGATATCTGCAAAGAGGCTAGCTGCTCCGTCGCCTCCTCAAGTAGCTGAATGCCCGTCCTCCTGCTGAGGGCATCGGCTACTACGTTCCCCTTCCCAGGAGTATAGACTATCTCAAAGTCATAGTCCTGGAGGAACTCGAGCCATCGCCGCTGTCTCAGGTTCAGGTCCTTCTGCGAGAAGATATACCTGAGACTCTGATGATCGGAAAAGACTGTAAAACGCTCGCCCATCAGATAGTGTCGCCAAGTCTTCAGAGCGAAGACCACTGCTGCTAACTCCAGGTCATGGGTAGCGTAGTTCTGCTCATGCGGCCTCAACTGACGTGATCCATAGGCGATCACTGCCTGCTCCTGCATCAGAACACATCTGAGTCTGGTCCCTGATGCATCGCAGTAGACTATGTACCCTACTCCCTCCTCGGGCAACCTCAAGATGGGTGCGCTAGTCAATCTCTATCTCAGCTCCTGGAAGCTCTGCTGACATCTTTATGACCACACGAAGGGTTTCCCCTTCTTTGTCAAAGCTGTGAGTGATGCCGCAACTCTAGAGAAGTCTGGAACGAATCTCCGATAGTATCCAGCTAGTCCCAAGAAACTCTGAACCTCAGTCACGCTCCTGGGTGGCTCCCAAGCTAACACAGCCTCAATCTTCGCGGGATCCACTGCAACTCCCGCCTCAGAGATAACGTGTCCCAAGAAGTGGACCTCACGTATCCAGAACTGGAACTTCGAGAGCTTACCATAAAGTCGGTGCTCTCGGAGTGTGTCTAGTACAACTCGCAAGTGATAGGCGTGCTCCTCCTCTGTCGTAGAGTAAATCAGAATGTCGTCGATGAAGACCACGACAAACCGATCGAGGTATGGCTGAAAGATCCTGTTCATGAGAGCCATGAACACTACTGGAGCATTGGTTACACCAAATGGCATAACCAAGAACTCATAGTGGCCATACCGACATCTGAAGGCTGTCTTCTGCACATCCTCGTCTCTGACTCTGAGCTGATGATAGCCTGACCTGAGGTCTATCTTCGAGAACCACCGTGCTCCCTTGAGCTGATCAAAGAGGTCATCAATCCTCGGTAGCGGATACTTGTTCCTCACTGTCACCTGGTTCAGGTGACGATAGTCAACACAAAGACGCAAGCTCCCGTCCGCCTTCTTGGCGAACAAAATCGGGGAAGCCCAGGGTGAAACACTGGGTCGGATGAACCCCTTGCCCTGCAAGTCCTCCAACTGTACCCGTAGCTCTCGAAGCTCGGTGGGGGCCATCCGATATGCTGGAGTGGATATCGGGGATGTCCCGGGGTACAAGTCAATATAAAAGTCTACCTCTCTGCGAGGAGGTAGCCCTGGAACGTCGTCGGGAAAAACGTCCGCAAACTGATCCACCACTGTAGGAAAACCAGGACTCCGCACGTCAACTGCTCAAAGGATAAGGCTAGCCAACTGATGAGTGATGGGCTGTCCTCTCCTCCGCGGAAGTCCATCCTGTGCTGCTAAGGCTCCCTTCTCGCCGGTGAAGGTGAACCTACTCTCGTCGGTGCGTACACATCGCACCTTGCGCCTAAAACAGTCAATCTGTGCATGGACCGTAGATAGCCAATCCATGCCCAAGATGACGTCGTAAGGCCTCGACGCTGCTACAAGAAGATCCCAGCCGAAGCTCTCGCCTCCTAGAGTAAGCTCACACTGCCGGAACCAGTGCGTAATCATCGAGTCTTCTCCCGTAGGAGTCTCTAGCCGTAAGGATCGAGCCAACGGCTCTGTCGGAATCTCCAAGCTCCAAACAAGGGCAGCGGCTATGAAAGAGTGACTCGCTCCTGTGTCTATAAGAACTGCAGCAAGGGTGGAATAGACACAGATAGTACCTTGAATCATCTTGGGTGCACCGTGGTCATAGGCCTCTGCTGCCTGGAGTTGTGCCTATCTCTGCCCGCCAGCTCTCTGTGGTCGGGGTGGACCTCCTGGTGGTGGTGGTGGCAGAGCCTCAAAGCGTCGCCCACCACCGGCTGCTCGTCCAGCTCCTCTGCCTCGTCCGCCTCCTCCCTGCGGACCGCCACGGTCGACCCTCTGCCTCTGCCTCGGTGGTCCCTCAACCGACTGCTGCTCCTCGGCACGGCGGGTCGGGCAGTCACGAGCCCTGTGGCCCTGCCCGCCGCACGAGTAGCACTGTCTGCCTCTCGAAAGACTGGCTCCGCGCTGTGTGCCCCGCACTGCTGAGCCAGTGTCCTGAGGTCGTCTGCCCGAAGGTCTGGTCTGTCTGGACCCCTGAGTCATCCGTCGACTGCCTGTTGCAGATGACTCTGCCACGTGCCGCCCTACGGTGGGTCGCTGTGCTGGTGTAGACTCAGCAAGGAAGCTCTCGATCAGAAGGGCCCGCTCCAGTACTCCTGTCTGAGTCGGTATGCTGAGGGAGATCAGCGATGCCCTGATCTCGTGTCTCAAACCCTGCTCGAAGGTCCGGGCCCGAAAGAATGGGTCTCGTACCATGTCGGTCGAGTAGCGTGAGAGATCAGTAAATCTCGCCGAGTAATGAGCGACTGTCATGCTGCCCTGCCGCAGCTGTAGAAGCTCCTGGATATGCACCGCACGAAGGGTGGCTGGGACGAACTCCGAGCGGAAGAGGCTCTCAAAGTCCGTCCAAATTAGAGATGCCTCATCGTGCACCTGGAGCATCAAGCTCCACCATCGTCCTGCTGCTGCGTGTAGTAGGCTCGCAGCGAGGATCACCATGAGCTCTGCTGGTGTCCTCACTAGCCTAAACACTCGTACCACTGCCTCCAGCCAGTCCTCTGCTGCCTGGGGATCCGTCTCCCCGCGAAACCTGGGCGGTCGCTGGCGCTGAAACTCATGCAGTGCGCTGAGGCGACGTGCATCGTCAGCGGCTGCTGCTGGAAGCATCGGGGGCTCGGCAGGTAGAGCTACCGCCGGTGCCACTGCTGACAAAGGGCCCTGTACCGAGGCCTCGTCGCTCGGTGGGCTGTCGTCACGTACGACTCTCGGAACCCTAGCTGGCTGCCGTCGTGGGGCCATCCTGAAAAGGAAACAGGTGCGCCACGGTCAGAACAGTATACCTGGTGAGATGATATAAGTAATCACAAAGAAAACTTTGAAACACACACGCAATCAATGTTTTCGTGCATTAAGTCGGAAATCAGAAGTCAGGGTCCTGGTGTACGGATACGTCGGCCGCCGCACCAACACTGGACTCCCTGGACTGATAACCACACTCAATACGCTAAACATTATTGCTTCACATAGAAAAGATCAGAGTTCGCGGTAGAACCGAACTCCTCTGATACCAATTTGTCACGACCCGCCCTCGGGGTCCGTGCCGTGACTACCCCAAGCCCGCCTTCCATAGGCCAGGGGCTGGCGACTAGCACCAAGGCGTAAATCCCGGTATAAAGGGAAGGCATTTCCTTTGTAAAGTAAACAAACACCACAGAGTAAGCAAGCGGAAAGTAAATGGGCCAGTATACAAACCCAAACTGAAAGTAAAGTACAACTCGAAAGGGAAAAACAGAAACTGTAAGTAAAAGCCGCTACACCGAGCTGTCCACTGGAAATCCCACCTGAAGGGTGGGTACAGATAGCTCCTCTGCTCCACGGGTCCCGCCGTCCGCTCCGAGCACGTCCCGTCCAGTGGTCCACCTCCAGGTACCGTCATGCTCTGCAAGCCTCAGCTAAGATCAACGTTGTCCGTCGTCTGTAACCAACACATCGTAGTGCGGGCAAAGCCCGTGCAGGGGTGAGTATAAGCTACTCAGTAGGGACCCCGAGACCCCTGAAGGTCTCTCAAATCCACAAAGGATAAACCACGAAGAAAGGTACAATCACGAAGTAACAACCGACATTGCTTAGGTATATGCCCATACATATACCTAAGTCATCAAATTCAAATACGCTCCAACCTCCGAGCCCAAGTACAACTCAGTCCACACAGGAAAGTAAACGTATTCCACACAGGAAAGCAAAACGTAATCCACACAGGATTGCACAACACAATCCACACAGGAAAGCAATAGGTTTCAGCTCACACAGGTATACTTCTTCAAAGGACGATAAAGATGATCTCTGATCCATCTAAGTCGTCGGACCCACGAAGGACCGATAGGTAACTAACCCCCGCAAAAGACCCACACAGGATCGGGCCCACGTAGGACCTGTAGGCGCTGGTTCACATAGGACCGCTGAGCGCAAAGACCCACACAGGATCAGACCCACACAGGATCGGGCCCACACAGGACCTGTAGCACTGATCCACGTAGGATCGCTGAGTGCTGTAGTCGTCGTCGTCGAATCCACACAGGATCTCTGTACTGTCGTCGTCGCAGTCACAGTAGCAGTAGTAGCAGTAGTAGTCACAGTAACAGTCGCAGCCAGCACTAGGGTTCCCGCACACAGCAAGCTCGTTCGGAGGGTTCGCTCCACAAGCCGAGAGTTTGATACATCAACTGTCACAAAGTCCAGAGTTGATGTATCCAAAAGTTCCGTATCGACAACAGGAACTCAACGCAACAGACGGCGCGTCGATCGGACGCCCGGTCTGAGAGTTATTGGCATTTTCGTCCCCGGGGCCCGGTTGGTTTTTAAGGCAAAACCAACCCGACCGCACTCCACCTGCGTCCAATCCTCGGGCGGAGTATTCCAAAAGATCTGTCTCACTAAGAGGAACACAACACAGCTGACGGCACGTCAATCGGACGTCCGTAGCTCAAGATATGAGCGTTTCCGCTCCGAAGGCCCGGTTGGTTTCGTGAACGAACCAACCCGGCCGAACTCAAAGTAATCTGAAACCTTGAGTGCGATATACCGAAACGACCGTCTCGATCCAAGGATCGCGTTGCCGTAGACGGTTCGTCAATCGGAGGTCCGTGGCTCAAGTTATGGCCAAAAGACCGGAACTGATTCGAAACGGGGGGGGGTCCGGGTCCGGGCCGACCCGGGCCGACCCCCCCCCCCCCTGGGTCGGCCCGAACCGGGTCGACCCGACCCAGGTCCGACCCGGCCCGGCCGGCCGGCCGGCCGGCGGCGCGGCGGCCCGGCGCCGCACGGAGGCAGCGCGCGGGGGGGATCAAGCCCCCGCTTGATTGAAGGGGCGGCGCGGCTATATGTCGCGCCCTTTGTAAAAAAAAACGGCCCCCCCACGTGGGGGCCGGCTTGAAGAAAAACCGGGGGGCCTCCTGCCCCCCCTCAAGGAAACCGCCCCCTCTTAAATGAGGGGGGGTTTTAGAGCTGGCCGGGGGAATTTATTTCCCCCGGCCTTTGACCTTCCGGCCGGCCAACTGCCGGCCGTTTTTCTCCAATGGGACTGGAAAATCCGGTCCCCTCTTCGGCTTCCGACGTCGGCGGCCCGGCCGCCGGTCTTCTCGTTCCGCCGCGGCCCGGAACCAGCCGCGGTGTTCGTCGTACGGCGCGGTGCGACGGCACCGCGTCCCTCCGCCGTGCCTTTGATTTCCTTCAACGCGGCGCGACGGCGTCGCGTTCTTGATGATTCTTCCATGGAGCGCGCGCGACGGCGTCGCGTAATATAATCGCACGATTAACCGCGTGGTGCGACGGCACCACGCCACCTTGTTTCCACCCGCAAGGTAAATCAACAAGAACGATGGAGGGGGTTCGGCCGTGTTCATGCGGTCCGGCCCCCCTCACGTTAAATGATAACACAACTTAAAATCCTTTCGTTAATCATGCATGAACCACGAACAAGGATAAATAAATAAACAAAATACAACAACCCCTACCTTGGGTATAGGTTCGAAGATTGTCAACGTCCCACGGAAGACAACGTCACGGAGGTCGGCGACTCGGTAATCGTTCGTCAAAACCGATGACGAAGAGGTGCGTCCGATGAGTTACGTCGTTGGCGAATCTTCGTATGCCGACGAAGGGAGTCCGAGGAGGAAGCGGCATTCCCTCTCGTTGACACGGAAGACGAAGAAGAGAGGAGCGGCGTTCTTCGTCGGAACTTGAGCGTTCTTCGTCAAGTTGAGCGTTCTTCGTCAAGTTGAGCGTTCTTCGTCAAGTTAAGCGTTCTTCGTCAAGTTGAAGAAGGAGGAGGAGGAGCTCTCAAAAATCCTCTTAAGTTGGCTAAACAAAACTAACCAAATAAAATAAGGTTCCTCCTTATTTTATTTACCAAGCCAAGAAATTCAAAACTTCAAATTCAAAAACATAACACTTAATTAATTAAACATGCCATGTGTAATTAATTAGATGTTAAGTTTACAAACATTTAAGAGGGAGAGAGGGGAGTTTAAGGGGGAAGATGAGAGGTTTAGGTTTGTGTGGGTCCCACCACACTTAATCCTCTCAAGGGAGGTTAGGTGGGTGTGGGTCCCACCCCTAACTCCCTTTGAGAGGAGTTAACCTACAAAAGTAAAATAAAAAGAATTCCACATTTTTTTATTCAACTTTTTTATAATTCTCCCAAAAACTAATTTTCGTCCCGCAACAAACGCAACTTCCGAAAGGGTCTATTTAAGCGAATATCGGCGCTGCGAGTTCATCGGTGCCCTCGGATTTCAATTCCGAGCACCGGATCAAAAGTTAGGAATTCCCGCTCGTTCGTTCACTGAACGTACCCGAGCCAAACTTCGGAAAATGATTCCGGGCACTCCGGGCCTCGGAATCAGGTGCCGTCTGAAACCGCGCTCTTGTAAAATTCTAAAGAAAATTAAGAAAAAAAATTCCCTTGAATTTTACGGGTCTTTACAAGTGTGGCCGGCGCCGCTCAAAGTGTCTATCTTTTGTTTCAATAGGACATCATTTTAAGTGAAAAACATCAACTGGCATACGGAAAACCAACCAAACACATTCGGATTGTGTTGATACTTTATCACAACGATCGATGGGTCATTTGTGATGTTTAAAAGTCAGCCCCGCATTAATCCGAGGTGCGGTGTGGCCGGCACCATTCATAGTGTCTCTCTTTTGTTTAAAATGGACAAGATTATAAGTGAAAAGAACAACTGACATACGAAAAACTAACCAAACACATTAGAAACGTGTTGATGCTTTAGGACAACGATCCATGGGTCATATGTGACGTGTATGAGTCAACCCTACCTTAATCTAAGGCACGGTGTGTCCAGGATCACTCTAAGTGGCTCTCTTTTGTTTAAAATGGACAACATTTTAAGTATATACAAAAAATTGACCAAACGCATTCGGTTTTCATTGAAACTTTAGGATAACGATCCATAGGTCATATGTGACATGTACGAATCAACTCCGCCTAAATCTAAGATGCGGTGTGGCCGACACCACTCAAAGTGTCTGTCTTTTGTTTAAAAAGGACATCTTTTTAAGTGAAAAACATCAACTGGAATACGGAAAACCGACTAAACACATTCATATTGTGTCGATACTTTATAAAAACGATCCATGGGTCATATGTGACGTGTACTATTCAACCCCGCCTCAATCTGAGGTGCCTTGTGGCCGAAAACATTCACAGTGTCTCTCTTTTGTTTAAAATGAACAGGATTATAAGTGAAAAGAACAACTGACATACGAAAAACCGACCAAACGAATTCGAAATGTGTTTATACTTTAGGACAATGATCTATGGGTCATATGTGATGTTTACGAGTCAACCCTACCTTAATCTGAGGCACGGTGTGTCCGAGATCACTCTAAGTGTCTCTCTTGTTTAAACTGGACAACATTTTAAGTACATACGGAAAACTGACCTAACAGATTCTGATTGTGTTGATACTTTAGAATAATGATCCATAGATTATATGTGATGTGTAAGAATCAACCCCGCCTCAATCTGAGATGTGGTGTGGCCGGCACCACTCAAAGTGTCTGTCTTTTGTTTCAAAAGGACATCATTTTAAGTGAAAAACATCAACTGGCATACGGAAAACTGACCAAACACATTCGTATTGTGTTAATACTTTAGTAAAATGATTCATGGGTCATTTTAGATGTGTAAGATTCAACCTCATTTAAATTTGAGATGCGGTGTGGCCGACACCACTCTAACTGTGTCTCTTTTGTTTAAAATGGACAGGATTATAAGTGAAAAGAACAACTGGCATACGGAAAACTGACCAAAAGCATTCGGAATCTGTTGATATTTTATCACAACGATCCATGGGTCATATGTGATGTGTATGAGCCAACTCGGGCTCAATCCCAGTCGTGGTGTGGCCGGGATCAGTCTAAGTGTCTCTCTTTTGTTTAAAATGGACAACATTTTAAGTACATATGGAAAACCAACTAAACGCATTCGATTTCCATTGAAACTTTAGTAGAACGAACCATGGGTCATATGTGATGTGTAAGAGTCAACCTCGACTCAATCCAAGGTGCAGTGTGGCCGAAACCACTCAAAGTGTCTCTCTTTTGTTTAAAATTGACTTCATTTTAAGTGAAAACAACAACTAGCATACGGAAAACCGACCAAACAGATTCTGATTGTGTCGATACTCTAGAAAAACGATCCATGGGTCATATGTGACGTGTAAGGGTCAACCCCACCTCAATCCGATACACAGGGTGGCCAACACCATTCATAGTGTCTCTCTTTTGTTTAAAATGGACATCATTTTAAGTGAAAACGACAACTAACATAAGAAAAAATGACCAAAGGCATTAGAAATGTGTTGATGCTTTAGGAAAACAATCCATTGGTCATATGTGACTTGTACGAGTAAACTCCTCCTTAATCCGAGGCATGGTGTGGTCGGGATCACTCTAAGTGGCTCTCTTTTGTTTAAAATGGACAACATTTTAAGTACATACGGAAAACTGACCAAACGGATTCTGATTGTGTTGATACTTTAGCAAAACAATCCATGGGTCATGTGTGACATGTAAGAATCCACCCCGCCTCAATCTGAGACACAGTGTGGCCGGAACCACTCAAATTTTCTATCTTTTGTTTCAAAAGAACATCATTTTAAGTGAAAAACATCAACTGGCATACAGAAAACTGACCAAACGCATTCGGATTGTGTTGATACTTTAGGAAAATTATTTATTGGTCATTTGAGACGTGTACGAGTAAACCCCATTTAAATCCGAGATGTGGTGTGGCCGACACCACTCTAACTGTGTCTCTTTTGTTTAAAATGAACATGATTATAAGTGAAAGAACAACTGGCATACGGAAAACCGACCAAACGCATTCGGAATCTGTTGATAATTTATCACAATGATCCATGGGTCATATGTGACATGTATGATCCAACTCAGGCTTAATCCGAGTCACGGTGTGACCTATTTTGTTTAAAATGGACAACATTTTAAGTACATACGGAAAACCGACCAAACGCATTCGGTTTCAATTGAAACTTTAGGAGAATGAACCATAGATCATATGTGACATGTACTAGTCAACCTCGCCTCAATCCGAGGTTCGGTGTGGCTGACACCACTCAAAGTGTCTCTCTTTTGTTTAAAATTGACTTCATTTTAAGTGAAAACAACAACTAGCATACGGAAAACCAACCAAACGGATTATGATTATGTTGATACTCTAGAACAACGATACATGGGTCATATGTGATGTGTACGAGTCAACCCCACCTCAATCCGAGATGCAGTGTGGCCGACACCATTCATAGTGTCTCTCTTTTGTTTAAAATGGACATCATTTTAAGTGAAAACAACAACTGACATACGAAAAACTGACCAAAGTAATTCGAAATGTGTTGATGCTTTAGGAAAATGATCCACGGGTCATATGTGACATGTACGAGTCAACCCCACCTTAATCTGAGGCACGGTGTGGCCGGGATCACTCTAAGTGAATCTCTTTTGTTTAAAATGGACAACATTTTAAGTACATACAGAAAACTGACCAAATGGATTCTGATTGTGTTTATACTTTAGCACAATGATCCATGGGTCATATGTGACGTTTACGAATAAACCCCGACTTAATATGAGATGTGGTGTGGCCGACACCACTCAAAGTGTCTATCTTTTGTTTCAAAAGGACATCATTTTAAGTGAAAAACATCAACTGGCATACAGAAAACCGATCAAACACTTTCGGAATATGTTGATACTCTAGGAAAACAATCTATGGGTCATTTGTGATGTGTAAGAGTTAACCTCACCTCAATCCGAGGCACGGTGTGGCCGGTATCACTCCAGGTGTATGTATTTTGTTTAAAATGGACATCATTTCAGGTAAAAAATATATGGTATACGAAAAACCGATCAAATTATGAATTGAATTCCGAATTCCACATATAATTGTCATCTAAATTTTAAATTGAATTCTAAATGAATTATGTATGTTTATAATTATGTTATGAATTCTAATTTAATTATGGATGTGTATAGTTCTAGGATGCATTATATGTTAAATGTGTATGAATTTGTTCTCTATATGTATGTTTTAGTTGGTTATTGCAGGTAAAATAATTGTATATGTATGTGTTAGTTTATTGCAGGTACAATAATTGGATTGAAAATGAGAGGGAAGGCACAAAATGAGACCTGCTAGGCAAATTGTAGAGCTGCTGTGCAAATTGCAGGCTGCTATGCAATTTGCACAGCATAGGCTATGCCAACGGTTTCAAACCATTGGCATAGCATCTCTGAGTTTTTTTACCAATGGTTCTATGAACCGTTGGTAAAAATCCTTTCCCAACGGTTTAGAAACCGTTGGGAAAGAGGAGATTGCTTGGGCTTTCCCAACGGTTCAAGCCAAACCGTTGGGAAAAACTTTCCCAACGGTTTGGCACAACCGTTGGGATAGGTTAATTTTTCCCAACCCTATCCCAATGGTTTAGTGTAAACCGTTGGGAAAAGCTTTCCCAACGGCTTACTTCCCTACGGTTTGCAGAACTGTTGGTATAACATATACCAACGATTCTGCAGCCTTTCCCAACAGTTTAGAACCGTTGGGAAAGACTGTATTTACATTAGTGTTTTTTAATCAGATTGTTTATAAGTATGTTTTGTAACTTTGATTTATTGGATGACTTATAAGTCTGATACCTATACTCTAATCATTAGAAAATCTCTAAGTCTGATTACTTTAACAAATGTGGTTTGGGTTTTATGTTAGTTTAGTTTTTTAAATAGCAATTCACCCCCACACTCTTGTTTCTATCATATACTCTTACAATACAATGTTTTCTACATCGATTAGATTTAAAATTATTGAAAATTAATTTAATTTAACCATATTGAAAGGAACCAAATCTAAATGAACAAAATAATATCAAACTGAAGACATGTAAGACTCATTGAATATATCTAAATAATACAATACTGGATAAAAATAGATGCAAAAGAAATGACTCGAACCATATTTAACATTCCAAATCCAACATAATTAGAATTGAAAAAAAAACAAATAAAATTTAATTGAATTTAACGGAAGTGAACACAATTGACCCATACAAAAATAAACCTAACAAAACCAAATCAAAATTAATTTAGTCAAAATGAAACACAAAAACCTAGAATGACATGTATTGATCCAGAACTATAGATCTAAATCTAAGTATTCAATATTCGGTGTCCCCTCAGACCTATTTTACCAAACTAAAATACAATGACATGTCCAAAAATAGAAAATAAATATGAAATATTTGTAATAAATTGATCTAAAAAATATTAAAACCAACCAACCCTTACATTTACACAATTTCTAAAAAAACTATTTATAACATGTACACATTTATTTCAAAACATTTGAAATCAAAAATTTAGAAACTCGTTGCTTGTAAGATTATTTCATGGTCTAACCAATAAATAAAAAGGGTATTTACTAAAACTACTAATTTTTAGACCATTAAAGCTCCACTCATATACACTGATTGCATAAATTTATTCCAATGAGTAAAAATTTAAAAAATAATTTTATATTAAAGTTTATTTCATTGGATGAGTTTAACCTAAATCATTACACTTGAATCATTCAATTTTAAAAAAATAAACCCTCGTATAAAATTAACAAAACCATTATAAAACATTTAAATTGTCTAATTTTATATCTTATAAATATTCATATTGACAATCACTACTTATCACAATTTTTCAAATTAAAGAAAAAGTGATCAAACAAACCATAAAAATTATGAACCAACCTATCGAGAGTAAAATTAAATTGAATCAAACTGAATAAAATCATACCTTAAATGAATTAAAGTGTAACAATAGTTATGAAAATAATTTAAATCTTATTTTATTTCATTCAACTACACCAAATTCAACTGAATAAAATGAAAAAAAAAGTATAAAATTGAATTGAAATGAACCAAATCATATATATTCAATATTTCCAAACACTACTTTAACTAAAAAAATACTAAATAACTATAAATTGAAAAAAATAGACCAATCCAAATTGATCTGAACAAAACTAGATCAAACTAAACTAAATATATTTACCCAAGATAAATTGAACTGATATGTTTTTTCATAAATAGAACAAAAAAATATGAATTCAATGAAAACATGAAAAATTATCCTAAACAATACTTGCTCATGGTAAACTCGCTAGGAGAAGGGGGGTCGCGGGGGGTTGCGGGGTCACAGGGTGTCACGGGGGAGAAGGGGGGTCGTCAGGAGAAGGGGGTCTCCGGGAGAAGGGAGGTCGCGGGGGGTCACCAGGAGAAGGGTGGTCACGTGGGGTCATCAGGGGGGTCGCGGGGGGTCGTCGGGGGGGGGGGGGTTACCGGGTGGTCATTGGGGGGTTCGCTGGGAGAAGGGGGGTCACGGGGGGTCGCTGGGAGAAGGGGGGTCACAGGGTCGCGGGGGGTTGGGGGGAGAATTAGGGTCGAGGTTGGGGGGGGAAGGGTCGGGAGTGTAAAAAAAGAGATTATTTCACGACGGTTTATTATAAACCGCCGCGAAACCATTTTACAAAAAAGTTTAGCGGCGGTTTTGTGAACTGCCACTACAAAACTACCGCTAAAGTCAATTTATGTTGTAGTGCGTGATGGGTTGACGGTGAAGCTTTGAAACTACGAAAAGCATCACAAGTGTGAGATGGGTTGACAGTGAACCTTCACGACTACGAGAATCTTTGTGAACAAGTTAATTTTCATTGGAGCTTCACCAATAGAGGATCTTTGAAAATATATTTTTGGAGGTTCACAAAAAAGCCGTTAGAGGCATGGGATCATCACGAAGGGTTGTGCCTATAAATAGGTGGCTACCCCCCACTTTATTTGGCACGAAGAGAATTAGACAAAAGACTGAAACACTTTGATCTCATAAAGTTTGGGATCTTCGTGAATCTAGATTATTTTTGGGCATGAAAATCAAGAAAATAATGGTTAAGTCTTAACTGATGCCAATGATTTTGAGTTATGGGAGTTTCACGAAGGCTGTGAGTTTTGATAAGTCTTAGTTTTTTCACGTGGGAAATGAGCTTCATGAAGGAAGTTTGTTTTAGTGAAGTCTATGAGCTTCTAAAAGGAAGGTAGCTTCACTAAAGAGTGTGGGTTTGCGAAGGATGAATTTTTTTTGAAACATAAAGGAGGTTTCGTGAAGGCTTGGAGCTTCACGAATAGTAGTGTTGAACATCTGGTTTAAGGGAGCAATGCTTTCAACTGCATTAACTCAGGGATACGGTGCAAGAGGAATCTCATTCTAGTCAGGGAAAAAGACTTAAATTCTAATCTACTAAAGTGAACTTCAATTTGTTGAACTAAGTAAGACTTCAACCAAAGTAGTGAGCTAAGGGGAGTTGACGAAAGTGTTTCGAGGGAGGCAGTGTGCTATCACTAAAATCTTTTAAAGACATTGTTCTTGGAACATAGTGACTTTGTCTGAACTTATATATTCCACAATTAGTGAAGATTAGTGGATTTTGATATAATAGACACATTTTCGGTGTATGCTCCTTGGACTAGCCCTTAGTATAGAACCAAGTAAAATTACTTTGCTGTCTCTCTACATGTGAATGTTTAATTATCGTATTATTCCTTCAGATAGGTTTAACAAGTTCCTACCAACTTGGGAACAAGATATATTGTTTTAAAAGAAAAATTTGATACCCTAATTCACCCTCCCCTCTCAGGGTTCTCTAGGGTCCTATAATTGGTATCAGAGCGTACAAGTTATTGGAGTTAAATATGTCCTCTATTGTTTTCATGTAGAATTCAGTGAATGTTATGGGAGTCGCCGTCTTTTATAGAAGAAACTCCTAGATTTGTAAGAACATGATGAGATCACACCTGATATCCCTTGGGATGGAAGTTATTTCTGCCACTGTGTAGGGTATTCAGGTCACTAATGTGATAGGTCTTTCTATGATTGAAACAGACATGAAAATACTTAATTCAGATTCCAAAGAACAAAATGATCTTACTATAGTTTTATCTGATCAAATATATTTAAAAGTGATGAGTTTCACTTCAGCCTTGTCTATATGGGAGAAACTGGAAAATATATATAGAGGTGATAACAAAGTAAAGGAGGAAAAACTTCAAGTCTTGCAAAATCGGTTCGATGATCTGAAAATGAATCCAGATGAAAATGCAGATAGCTTCCTTAATCCTACAACCAAAGTTGTTGGAGATATTCATGGACTTGAGGAAGAAATTAAAGATATTGACATTGTGAATAAAATCCTAATAAGTCTACCATTTTTGTACAATCCAAAATGTTCATCTCTTGAAGAAAGATATTTGTCTATGATCTCTCTCTAAGATTTGTTAAGCATTCTGATAGATTATGAAATGAGAGTCAAACTAGAAGATTCTTACACTCGATTAAAAATGGAAATGGAATTCAAATCCATAGAAAAAAATTAGGTTTATAGAGTGAGTGATGGTAAGGAATAATAACTTCCTTCCCTTTTTTCCAAGAAATTTAAAAGGGGAAAAGGGATATTTTAATGTAAGCTTCCATTGGCTTGTTTTCAGTGTGGTAAAGTATGAAATATTTCCTATCGATGCCCAAGGAAGTTTGATGATGTTGAAAGTGAAGAATAAATCATGAAGAAGTCTTAGAAGAGGTTCTCTAATAGAGGATACTTCAAATCAGGAAAGAAATTTCAGATAAAGTGCGTCTTATATAAAGAAGAACATTATGATATTGAATTTCTAGAGGATGGAGAACCAGATTTCAAATCTAGACCCAAAGCATAGATTATGGCTATAGTTGAAAATATAGAACATTCAAAAGATGAATATAATCAATTGATTGGTGATGTTGATCTCAAGGTTGAACTGGAGGGTGCACTTGATGATCTTGGAAATCAAATAAAGAGAAATGGAAAGGTGAGAGTTGTACTGAAAGAGTCATCATAGTATGTTGATCGACTTGGAGCAGAAATTTATTGACTGGAAGGTGAGGCAGGAGAGCATGTAATAACTCTTGAAAGCTCAAAATATGTTGGGGGTTTAAACTCAGGATTTAAGAGTAGGAAAAAGTCATCAATGACCTTGCATCGAGACTATAGGAAAAGTCTAAGATAGTTGAGGGGCTTGAAGAAGAAGTTGTTACTCTAAGGAGTAAACTGGAAACCAAATCAACATTAAGGGAAAAAAAGAAGAAATTATAGTTTGGAAAATTCTCAGATACAGAGTTTCTAGAAAGAGATTAACTTGGTTTTGAATGAGTAGAGAAGGCCTTGAATAACCAGAGACCCACAATTATGGGAAAAAGTGTATTTAGTTATGATGATGAAACATCAAATGATGGAAATGGGATGAACCAAAATAAAGGGAAGCCTAAAGTTGGATATATCATAAAGGAACCTGATGTCCTAACAAAGAAAAATTCAAATCAAACAAAAAAGAGAGTTGAAAATCATAATTAAGTTTCCAGATAGGATTTCCGGTAAAATTACTTTAAAAATGACAAGTACATAAAGAGGAATAGAAGTGAGAAGACATTTCCTCTTATTAAATTTCAATTCTGTGGATTTTTGGGCCATAACATGTCTTACTATGAAGAGGAAAGGAGCTATCTGAATAGGGAATCTCTTGGAAGTCAACAAAGGAGAATGAGACCATATCCTTCATCATATAGAAGAAATTGTTTCTATGGATATGGTTTTTAGTATTCTAGCTATGGCCATAAATCTATTCATTACATGCAAATTAAAGGTGGGAACAATACCTATAGAACTCAGAGACAAGTCAATACCTGCCAACCAAGCGAAGTTACTCTTGAAAATAGGTATTCTCCTCTAGAAGAAGAATATGAGTATGATGAACCCATGCATATTAAAAATTGATTTAAAAGGTCATCTTTATCCTCTACCAAATCAAGTATCTCATGGAAGGAAAAAAGAAAATTGAGAAAGTCAACCATGCAGAAATAGCTCTCAAAGCTACAAATAAAAGTAGCACATGGATTCTTGATAGTAGATGCTCATCCCAAATGCTAGGAAATGCATATTTGTTGAATAATGTTAAGAAAATGGTTTATGGAACAATGATATTCGGAAATGATGGTGGGTTAAGGATCAAATATAATGGAAATATAGAACTAGAAATCAATGAGATGAGGAAAACAGAAGTTCTCTACATCAACGGTTTTCATCATAGTCTGTTGAGTGTGAGTCAACTCTATGACTCAAGAATGATTTTTAAATTTAATCAGAAGGGGTTCTCTATCAAAGGAAAGATAGGTAATCCTTTCATGAAAGGTTATAGAACAAATGACAATTTATACCAGGTTGATAGTAAAGAAAAACATTGTTACGTAATACTAGAAGAATAAAAAAAATTGTCGCACTGGAGGTTGGGACACATTATTCAATAGATCATGGAATAGATATCTAAGCTTAAGATAGTTTTTGACATTCCCAATCTAAAGCATTATTAAGAAAAGACATGTGATGCATGCATGTGGGGAAAGATGGTCGAGAGTTCATATCATCCGAAGAACAAAAGGGCATCAAATCTGCTTGATCATATCCACACAGACGTATGTGGTCCAATAAATATGGATGACACATAAGATGAGAGGTAATTAATTCTTATTATTGATGATTATAGTAGAATATCTTGTGTAATGATTATATAGAGGAAACAAAAAGTTCTTGATTACATGAAAAGTTATCATCAAATAGCTGAGAATGAAATTGGCCATACAATCAATATTCTATAATCTGACAGTAGAGGATAATACACATCCATTGAATTTGAAAATTACATCGAAAAACATGGAATAAAGCATGTGGTTGTTGTAGTGAGAACCCCACAACCAAATGGAGTTGTTGAACACATAAATAAATAGGTGAACAATATGGATAGACTTATGATGATTGAGAGTTGTATTTCTCAACGTTATTGGAAAGAGGATGTTCAAGTAGTGGTGTACACTCAAAATTGAACAAAGCTTTTTATGGGAGAAACCAAGACACCATATGAGTTATGGTAAGTAATAAAGTCCTCTCTGAAGTATTTTTTGTCTTTTTGGAAGTAAATGTTTCATCCAAAACATAGAAGGCAATTAAGGAAAGTATGGTGATGCTACTGATGAGAGAATATTCCTTGGATATTCAATAAAGATTAAAGCCAACAAATGTTTTAATAATATTCTTAGAAGAATTGTGGAAAGCAGTGACGTCAAGATCATTGAGGATAAAACTATAAATACCTCAAGGAGATCATATGATGATATGATAGAAGATGAAGAAAAAAGTGGACAAGGGACATATTAAAATGCAGAAATAGTGGAAGGCTCACAAAAAAATTCTTGGCTCACAAAATGATGATGATTCAGAAGAAGAATTAGAAGAGAAAATTGTGGCTAAAGAAACTTCATCAAAACCTCATAGGGGAAATATAAGAGCATAAATTGATCAATCCAAGATCATTGGAGATTGGACCACACCCACACAAAAAATGATAATAAGGAATGAGGTACATTCTGTCTTCCAATCAATAGTGGAACCAACCTCATTTGAAGAAGCTACGAAGGATGAATCATGGGTTAAGGCCATGAATGAAGAACCAAATCATATTGACATGAACCAGACATGGGATCTTGTTAAGAGACCTGAAAAACACAATGTGATTGGAAAAAAGTGGGTCTTAAAAAACAAATTCGATGATCATGAAGGTGTGATCAGAAACAAGGCATGTTTGGTGTGTAAATGCTATGCACTGATTGAAGGCATTGATGTTGAAGAAATGTTTTCTCTAGTAGCTAGACTAGAGTCGATCAAGCTTTTAATCACTATGGAAATTCAAAGAGGATATAAATTTTATCGTATGGTTGTCAAAATAACTTTCTTATACGAAGTTCTTGAAGAATATATATATATATATATATATATATATATTAATATATATATATATATATATATATAATTATAATAATTGTATTTATTGTAATTTTATAATTATTTAAATAAATATATATTTATAATTATAATTAATGGCAAGGAGTAGGTCCTCGTGGAGAAAGACATTTTTAATTTGGGGAGGGAAGAGCCGGGAGGGGCTTGGTAACAAGCTAAGACTTGGCAGCGGGGTTGATGTCAAAAAAAATCATGGCTGATGACATGGTTGTGATGATTGATCAGGTGCACGAGGGTGTGGCCGAAATGTGGCTACCGAGTCTTCTTCCATGGGGCTCACTCCGGAGTAGCAAAAGATCATGAAGAAGTGCTTTGTGCTCTTCAATCGAAGGAATTCACAGTTAAAGTAGGAAATTGGTGATGATGATGATGACTCTGATCAATATTATGAGAATGATCATGTTCTTAATTTGTAGGTTTCTCTTTTGGACGAGGGCACGTCTCTTTGTTTGACCTCATCCATCCTCTGTCATCTTTGTTTTTCTAATAATTTTTTAGGAGTGGGCTCGCCTACCTCGTGAACCTTTTGCATTTATTTATTTATAATTATAATTATAAATGAATAAATTTAAAACGTATTTATATATAATTAAAAAATTATAATTATAAATATAATAGATATATTTATTATTTAAATATAATTATTGTAATTTTATGATTATTTATGAGAACATAAATAATTTATTGAGTATAACATGAATGAAAATTATAAATCATAAAAAATGAGTCATCACATACATGAAAGCATGAATAATAAGGGTGTTAATGTGTAAATGAATATTTCATAAGTCATGAATACATAACATATGCATGTGTCATTATAAGAATAAGTAATCTAACATTTAGAACCTATATAACAACCCAATCATGTCCACAAATAAATTTATGATCATAGCGAGTGTCAATTGTACTCATGCACATATCAATATTTGAACAAACATGTACATGAATATCATTATTATCTCATGATATATATATATATATATATAACTATAATTATAAATAAATATATTTAAAAAGTATTTATATATATAATTATAAATATATAATTACAAATACAATAAATATATTTATTATTTTTAAAAATTTATCATATTTTTATAATTATTTAAATAAATAAATACATATTTATTTATTTATAATCTTACAAAAACTTTTTTTTAAACATTATATATATATATATATATTTGAATTATTAAAAAATAGATATTAACATATCATATTTATATTAATTATAAACATGCGTTTTTTAATTAATGTATATAAGTAAACATTATTTTTTAATATAAATATAATACTTTTATATACATTAATAATATTTTTTACTAAAAACTTTTATCAGCGCTAAAAATACAAATGATAAAGATAAACTTTATCATCACTTTTTTTAGCGCTCATAAAAGTTAGATTTATCACCAGTTTTGATAAAAATGACACTTATATTAGCGGTGATAAAAATATGCGCTTTCTTTGCGCCGATTTGTGGTAGTGTTACAATATTAACTGAAAGTGGATGGAGATAATTCTTGCAAAATATGAAAGAGCATGAATCTTAGAGTTATCTACGTTGATTTAACTTCATTCTATGTGTTTTATTGACACCACGAGGCACCGCCTAGATGACACATGCCTCTTTAGGTGATCATGGGTCCATTCCATCAAATCATATGAATTACTATTCCGGTATTTTACGACTTTTGTAACTAATAAGAAGGCCACGGATGGTGCAATGTTTTTTTTGAAAAACGGTGATGCAGAAAAGCACAGAATAAACAAGGCTGCCAAGTTTGTACGATCCAAAGGACGAGAGAAAAGGAAGGTGTGAGGGTGATAGGGATGAGGAAGGGCGACAAAATCTGCCAGAGATGGTGGCGATAGGGATGGTCAGAAATGGTTGCATAGGCGGCAGAGAATCAGAAGGTTCTGGACGGATTCCAGCCCCCCTACGCCGGCAGTGGCGCCCCTCTTCTCATCTCGGACAGGCGCTCCGGTGAATAAGCTGGGGAAGCCACCGCCTTTGCCGGAGGCTACGGCGATGCAGGCTGCAACGGTGACGCCGCTGCCGCCCTCGAGTCGTCGGAGCTGTCGGAACAGAAGGTTACGTCCACGACCTCGGTGGGGCTGTCCGGCGGGGCCTTCGTCGGCGGCGGCCGGAGCTTCAGCTTGCGGGCTTCCTTCATCACCTTCCCAATGACTCCGCGACACTCTCCGATCTTGCGGTTGTCGATGCGGGGAAGAAGCCCCAGAAGGCGGTTTTTGTACTGGCCACGGACGCAGGGCTCCAGCAGACCGTCCATGACTCGAAACGCAGTCGCCATGGCCAGCACCGATGGAAGAAATCCAATAATCCGGGAATCCAGTATCAGAACCAGGAGGAGGCGCTCGCATCTCCGGACAAATTCGGAGCAGACGAACCGATTCTCGAACCCCACCATCCCCGCCATGTGCCCCACGAAGGAGAGAGGAGTTGCGGGGCTCAGACGCCATTGCAGCGTGGACAGCACCACAACCTCCATCCGCCGAATCGACTTCGCCTCGAACACGAACTCGGCGCCCCCCACCTGGAGATCCGACAGAAGCGGGGCGGCGCTCTCCACCGCCTTGGCGGCGATGGAGAGGCAGGCCACGGCGCCGAGCTGGGCCACCCACGGCTTCTCCTCCCTCCCATTTCCCGGGCAGAAGAATCTCCGGAGAAACCGATCCAGGCACCTGACGGCGAGCATCGCCGTGACGGCGGACAAACCGTGGTGCCCGCGCGCCTTCACTATCCACTCCGCCGCCTCGCTCCGAGCATCGGCCGAGTACCGATGCCCCTCTCCTTCACCCCTCTCCTCCTCCTCCTCCATGGAAAACAAGGGCTGCAGGTCGCAGTAAAGGGGAGACGCAGGGTGGTGCTCCATGGAAAACAAGGGCTGCGCCTCGCAGTGAAGGTTGGTTGTGGGATCATGGAAGGAAAGGGAGGGGTTATATAGATTCTTGGGAGAGGTACGTCCAAAATTAGACGGACCGGGGTCCGGGCGGGAGGAGGGTAGAGGGACTGTGCCAGAGGTACGTCCTGAATTTGTTGGAGCGGGAACTTTTGCATTATCCCATTTCATTTCATAAAAATAGGGGAAAATATTCTAAAAATTTACAATTTTTTTTTAATCTCAAATTGAATTTGTAAATTTTTAATATTTAGAGAAAAAAATTATATTCTTATTTAATTTTTTTAACTCAATCTATAAAAACAGAGAAAATATATTTATACGAATACATAATTAAAAAGATTAAAGAATAAATACTTTTTTTATTCCTATAATATTTTTTTTTAATGTTTACAATAAAGTGCTGCTTTTTGAAGACTTTTAAAAAAACAATTTTATAATTATTACAAAGAAATGATAATTTCTAACCAGATTCGTAAAAATACCAAATAAATTACTTTAAAAGACAACAAATTCACAACGTTTAAAAAGAGTCAAGATCTAAAACCTCCTTGATGTGTAGTCATCCTGGACCCAAGATCGAGTCGATCTCCACTGATTATCCACCAGAGAGGTACTCCGGTTCCAGGACGCTGCATGAGTTTGATAGAGGGGAGTGCAGGTGGCCAATACGCATCGGTTTCTCTTCTTCTTCCTTCAAGACCCTCTGTGCCGCAAAGGAGAAACTCACCAAGAGCTCTTCAGCCAAACTAGACAAAAAACAAAACCCTCAGCAAGACAGAATGATTCACCCACAAATCAAGGCACAAACAGGCGAAGCAATCATGGCCTGTCAACCGAGCGTCAAATGACTCGATCAGAACCACCAAATCAAAGTCGCGTGGACGACTAAGAAAAAATGGACAGTTCGCCTAACAAAAGGCGATCGAGCGGCAGGACAAATGTCGCCGTGGGATTGACACAGCGGAGGCAACGTGGATCCAGGCCAATCCAAACAAACACAACGAGGATCGTCCAGGGCTGTCAGATGACCCATAATCAACGGTCCTCATTCAGCTGCTATACAAGTAAGGAAACACGAGAATTCCAGCAATAAAAATAACCCGAAAAGAGGAAATGAAGGCATCCTTACTTGAACAATCCCATGCAAACATAAACATCCCTGTGCAAATATGAAGACATCATATAAAGAGAATTAAAAGAATTCAATTTCAATAATGCAGAGGCATAAAACAACAAATCTCCACCGTACAATTAAATGATTTAAAGGATGATGTTCTCGCAACATAAGTTATAGAAGTGAGAATAAGTTCATTAATTTATGGCAATGCATGAACTTGGACAATGACTTGGCCTTAGTCAAACTATCAACCAGGTAGTCCCCAGTGGGTATCTTAGTGACACTCACTGTCCCACATTCTATAACATCCCCAATAAAATAAAGTCTAATGCCAATGTGCTT